>SKCR01052838.1:0-54725 GCA_019454045.1 Zanthoxylum bungeanum
ATGTCGCATATGAGTCATATTGATGTATAACTTAGGTTATATAATATATAAATGATGCAGAACAAGGGAAACGATTGAGTTTGTTGGACACACTCAATATGTTATAGCGGGCTTACTTGTTGTTGTCTACCTCTTGACTGTTAGGTTAGCTCTTGAGGACCATGCTTATGTAATACATATTTAGATGTGTATATGATACCGTGGATTGACACTAGAGCAAGTGGGAGAAATTGTTAGGGTTGGTGCTCAGAGTGCCAATTCGGATCATATTTATGTCTGATTCATGAATACGAACAATTTCATTTTCCATAATATTACTTATTTAAGGTAGTATTTCTTGCTTTTATATACATATTCGATCTAATTATGATTAGATTGAAACTAAATATGGTATAGTGATATGTATATATTATACAAAGACCCGATAATATTTTTGTAGAGCGCAGTTACAAAGTAGTTTATACCTGACATTGGGAAGTGTCACCACTAAAAGTATATTATCAAATAAAGTTTCTGATCAAGATTTACTTGCACGGGTCGGTTAGTAAAATCCACTGAGACCAGTACATGTCGTATTTCGAGACATGGTCTGATGGTTTATCTCAATGAACCATGAGTCTTGGGAGACTCATATAGACATGTAGGTGTTTATTTGATAAACATTGAATGACTCACTGAAGATTTCCTAATAGATGTTACACCAACGTCAATAGGAATCTTCTCGAGTCGAGTAGCATAATGGTCCTTCAACTTGAGATACCACTTTGGATATATGAGTTATCCTCCACATTTTGATGGCAGTCACGTCACCGATCTATTTAGATCAGACCTCCGCCTGTTCGTTAGGTGTGGACTGATGCTCGTGATATCCTGTAAGTATCATATAGAATCTGTTAGTCCTGTGTACATGACATAAGTATCATGTAGGTATTTGCGATCTAGTAAATCCATGGCCGTGGTATACTTCGGAAGCGAGCTCCGAGTGTATTTAGAGATCGTAAATTTAAAAGTCGACAATATTATACCTTAGGGATTTGACGTTCTTATCTATATCCCCGATATACTATTGATAGCTTATGACGGAGGGATTATACGTATCCAATGACCTCGACTTGCATAGTTTAGCGAGATTATCCGTGGTTGTCATAATTCATGAGTAGGTGGATTATGGACACGAAATTGGATTTCGTGACGGATAAAGCTAAAGTTAGAGAGTCCCAAAATATGAAGTGTACTCGTTGAGTACTTGGGCAAAGTGTTACGAATAATATAGATTATTCATAATACTTCACTGAATTAAATGAGTTAATTCGAGTCGTTTAAACGATTAAACGAAAATACATGCATTAGGGGCATTTCAGTTAATTAATAATTAATTTGTATTTATATTTGATACCAGATTTGATTTGATACATATTAATTAATTGTCAAATGAAACTTTGACACATGCCATTAATATATGTATTTGTTTTTTAATGTAAATAAAAATACATATATAATAATAATCGCCTTAATGAATTATTTAGGTGTTTAAATGTTAAATATCTAGATAATTAAATTATTTCAATATTACATAAATGGTATGCAATATGTTTGATTATTATTGGTTACTTGTGGCATGATTTTATTAAGCTTAAAGTTTACAAATTGGATTTGTCAACTTAAAAGCTTATTATTATTTAATTAGATTAAAAATGACCAAATGACCAAAATACCCTTATATATCCCCCTAAGTCGATTTACCCTTGTATTTAAAGTTGAAAAATTTTGTTTTCTTCATTATAAGACCTCCATGGCCGAAACCTCTCCCAAATGAAAAGCACCCAAATTTTCTTGAAGAGTCAAGGAAGAAAGTGAAGAAATTCAAGAAAAACGTTTAAGGAAATTACAAGATTTGGAGGTAATCTTCAATAATATTAAACTTAGAAAGCTTGTTTCTTGTTCTTGAATATCTAGAATAGTTCTAGGGTTTCTTCCTTTCTTATATTTTGGGGCTTTTTGATTTGAAGGATGGATTTGGAGGCTAGATGCATGTGTGAAGTTTGATTGAAGAATATTACTATAATATTAGTTCAATTTTATCATTTGATGACTTTTTGCCATTCTAGAGTGTTATGACCACTCTTGTAACTCCTAGAAATGTTCTTGAGCTCTTCATAGGTGGTGGCATTGGTTGGTGTAAGTGTTAATATGATTAATGTTGAAAAAATTGGATTTAAAGCGTGAAAAATGATATTTTTTGTTACCAAATCAGATCTGTAAATTCTGTATTTTTAGTGATGAAAATTATGTTATATAAATGTATTGGATGTGTTTTGGGCATTGTAACAATCGCCGGAAATTGTTTCGGAGTTGAAATATGCGAAAATGGTGAAAAACGGCGTTATCGGTTGAGTTTCGGGCTTACCTGGTGTCTGCTATCCAAACAGTGAATTGGTCACTGTTAGGGTAGCCCAAGAACTGCCCAAGTACTATAGGAGCTGACCTGGGCAGCCCCCATGTGTATTGGTTGGTCGGTTCGGACAAAAACGCATTTTATGCTATTTTGCGGAAAAATATTTTCGTAAAAGTTTCGCGATGTTTCTAACCTATTTATGTCTTTATTTGATATCGAATAAATAGGTTTAGGTGAAATATGAATGAATTATTCCTATTGGATATTGAATAATTTATTTTATAATTTTAAAAGTTTTTAAAGTTACGATTTCCCCCGAACAGCGCGCTTCCGCTGCTCTCGCGCTAAAACCCCAATAAAAATGGTATCATAGTGTTGGACAGTTATGACCCATAGCGTCACTATTTGTACAGATCATGGTGTTGTTGTACAAATTAACTATGTGACAAAGGAGATTGCTCTCTTATCATTTGTGATTAGATCACCAAGATGTATAAATGATAGGAGGTCCTTATGATTTGTTCCTGGATTGAGATGATATGAGACAGTATCAATCCACGAAGGATAAATCATTAAATATCCCTAGTAAGAGTATTATCGAGATTGGACATCGATAATGCGTAAAAGACTAGTATAACACTTGTGCGCGTTGTGAGGGCATAACGACATAGTTCTCATATATTTGGGTATAGGATACTCATGCAATTGTAATAGGAGGTTGTGTTTTACCGATGGTACGAGAAACAGCTTCGCTCTGGATAGACCCCCTCGGAATTCCATTGGTAGTATGACTATGTGTCTATGGAAGTCCGAAATCAGGGTAGGTGTATTTGGTCTTAACCTGAGACTTGCACCGCTAATACTTGCGACAATCAATACACTTTGGTTTTGGTCGTCCAGGGCTTTAACAGGTTCTGTGTACGCCTCTGCTGGGTATATTGAGAATCGTAGTGTGTTGGGTGTGATGTCAAGATGGAAGTATCACTCCAGTCATAGTGGAGATGATGGTCAAGTAGGATACGGAACTGGTTCTCTTATATGCTGCAGCTATCGGGATATTATGACAAGTTCATGTATATCTGATTATAGAGACTAGTTACCATAGATCTGAATGTGCTTCGTACGGGGCAGACACAATTCTAGCCCCAGGCCTAGCACGTGACATCCGATACTGGATCGAGATACGCAATACTACGTATACTACGCATGATATAGATCCTTATATTCTTGTAAAGATATTTCTGGAGAATCGGGTAGGCATGACGCTTTGCTAGAAGCCAACATTGTCTTGTAAATCGGTATAAACGTAGTACTAGGTACTTACGTGTTCGGATAGTCCGACGACCGAATTTACTACAAATATATCCGGGGATCTCATGGGTCCCTTCCCGAAGATTCACCGATGACGTATGACTCGCACTTTTAATTAATCTGGGATTAATTAGATGAGAGAGAAAATTAATTTGGTATTAATTGAAGAGATATTTTATCTGGGATAAAATATCAATTTAAGAGAGATAACGATTAATTTGGAATTAATCGATAAAATAATATATTCGATATATTATACGAAATTGGATTTCGACGCAGAATTAAAATTGGATTTTAATTTGGGCGAACGAGTTAATTTAGAATTAATTCGTTAGCGACGTGAATAGTGATTTCGCTAGGCATAATCATTTAATTGCGTCGCAACGGAAAATTCGTTAATTTGGAATTAGCGAACCCGAGCCCGAGATTGTTTGCGAGCGCATTCGCATTTCAAATTTGAGTGCGGCACGCAAGTCAATTCAAGCGTCAAATCACTAGTCGCATCTAGCGTCACATCATTCGTCAATAAAGTGATAGATGTCTTTCACTTTGAGTGATTAACACCAGTCACTATTCATGAGTGATGTGAGTTGATGGAAAGCTTTTTGAAAGCTTGAATGACATTTATTGTTATTTTAATTATTTGTATATGTTTTATTTTGATTTTTGAAATCAAAGGAAGTGTATTAGATACACTTAACACATTACAACACTCATCAATCTCTCTCTCTCCTTGGTTCACGAATTTGGAGCCAAAATTCTTCTTCTTCTCTCTCGGCCAACATGCCATTTTTCTTCACAAAAACTCACTGGTTTGACCGTGAAAATGGAGGAAAAAGGGAAGCAAAGTGTGATGTTTTTTATGGAAAAAACATCAAGAGCTAGCACTCAAAGAGACATGCGAAGGTGATAGGGAAACCACCCATGAGCATGGAACCAAAGCTTGGAGCTTGGAGGAAGACACAAAGCCGAAAATGGAGGACCTCCACACAGCTCACTGCCGAGCTTGACAGAGGGCAGAAAATGAAGTTTTGTTGTCCACCGCGTCGCTCAACCGCTCGATGTAAGTATTCCGTGACTTCTTCGATTGTATTCGCACTTATTTTTATGCTTGATTCGATCCTCGGGACCGTAGAAACTCCAACACAGAGGAGGTCCGATTCTTCATCCATTACATTTTTCATGCTTGATATATGATATATAATCCAATTTTGATATTTGCACATGCATTTAATTTAGATATTTCTTAACTTTTCAGTTCTACGTTAACAGAAAACATAACGCAGATTTAATGGTTAAGTTAAGTTATGTTTCCCAATGTGGAATCAAACTGTTGAGAAATTGATCTAAATTAAAATATGCATTTGATGTAGAGTAAAGAACCTCTTAAGGAATATCCCCGCTTAAATATGGCATTAAAGTAACTAGTATTAGGAATACTTGTTTCTTGGTCCGCCTTGTCAATACGGATGCAAATATTTTCTTGATGTTGTAGTTGTATCGTGCCAAAGCTGTGCAGTTATGGCTGATGGTAGTTCATTTGTGCCGATAGAACTTATATGATAAGAGACAAATTCAAGTGAAAGTGGAAATCCTGAACGTGCTAAAGCTGTCAAGACTACATCGGTAGCTTGAGTTTGTCACTGACAGGTGAAGCCTTGATACGCCTCCTTGTGAACGTGGCAAAGTTGTCATAACGAGAAACGATCAGGACCAAAATCAGGGGTCACAGTTAGTGTGATTGACAATGAGTTATCTACCTGTGAATATACGTAGGTGAGAACGTGCCAAAGTTGTGAGTCGAAATATATTTACCTAAGTCTTTTTTTCTCCGTGAAAGCAGTTGGAGTAGTCTCTGTTATATTTGACATAAAGTTTCACATATGATATAAAACTAAGAGACTTGTGAGATACTCTCATTAGTCGTGCATTAGATATGATCTAATAAATGACATAGCAAGACTATCTGTGTGACAGTTAGTATAACTATTTGACAGTTAGTGTGTCTCTTATATATAGTATTTATCTTTCATAATGGATGATTCATTTGTCGAAAGAGAAATTGATTAGAATGTCTAGTCAATCTTATCCATCTTAGGTTGATGGCATAATGAATATTATATTATGTGCGATTAAAGATATCACTTTAATCGTAATTGTTAGAGCTATTTTGATATGTTGTAGACCATAGGATGTGTCTTGAAACATGTTCTTTGTTATCTTTGAGATATTAAGAACGAGTTTCTTGTTCATGGAGGATAAAGTCAGCAACCATTATGATCAAATTAGTTTTGAGTCTAATTATGACGTTAGACATTCTACGTCATATAGAGTCAGAAAAGATGCAGTGGGAGTGTCACAAATGATTCTACTGTGTAAGTGGAATTAGTTGTAACTTATGAAGTATTGACTTATGAAGTTATAAAGTGACCTTATAGATTAGAAGTTTTGATATTAGTATTGTGCTTGCGGTTGTCTCATAGTATTTGGATTTGATCTTTAAATACATAGAAGACTCTGTAGCTGTAGCACAATATTGGTGTCGCATATGAGTCATATTGATGTATAACTTAAGTTATACATATATGAATGATGCAGAAAATGGAAACGATTGGGTTTGTTAGACAAACTCAATATGTTACAGGAGGCTTACTTGTTGTTGCATACCTCTTGAGTGATAGGTTAGCTCTTGAGGACCATGCATATTGTAGGCATTGCATTTTTGCATGTGAGTCCCTATGATGAGTCTCATCTGGAGACACTACCTTTTTAGTTAAGGATATTGCGGGAAACGGTCGTCGGAAGGGAATCGGTGTTTCATTAGATTTTTATTCACTTGTTTAGCTCCAAGCTCGCTCGTTGGACCTCCGTTTTAAAGCACCTTTAGCCTAAAAAACCCAGAACCATTTAACCTTGGCCCAAACCCACTCACCAACCAACACAACACCTAGCTTACCAAGACAAAGCCCACGCCCACACCCACCTAGGCCCACACGCCCATGGCCTCTAAAATACACCCAAATTAAATTAAATATTAATTAAATTAAATATTAACTAAATAAAATATTAATTAAGTCATTTACCAAATTAAATAAGACATAAAATATAATTATACCAAACCAAGCCTCTCCCCTCCTCTCAGAATTCACGCCCAACTCTCTCCAATCTCCTACAATTCACGGCAATAGCACCATAACAAGTAAAGAATAATTCTCTTCATCTCCTCCACTCCATAGCCGAAAATAACAAGCCCTTATACCCTACTAAAGCCACCGAAACCAGCCCCATACAGTAGCCCTCCATTACCGAAATCTCCCCCAAACAGCAGCCCAAACACACCCCAAACAGCAGCTAAAAAAATGTCAATATAGCAGCCCCTAAATCCCCAAAACAGTGAGTAAAAAACGCCCAAAACAGTGAGTAAAAACGCCCCAAATAGCAGCCATTTTACACGCAGAAACAGCAGCTCTGTACACTTAAAACAGCAGCCCTGCACACCTTAAAACAGTCCCTAAAATCCTTAAAACATTAACATAAAAAGATGCATTTAAAACCTTTAAAAGAACACCCAAAACAGTCCATTGAAACGCCGAAACAGTGACCCGAACAGTGAGCAGAAAATACAGAGGAAACAGCAGCAAAACGGAGGCCAAACAGCAAAACAGTGAGCTAAGACGCTAAACCAGTGAACCGGAGAAGTTGAGGAGCTTTACCCTTCCGATCTCCGTGAAACGCAAGTCCGAAAGTCGGCAAGAAAGGTTAGACTTGAGGGTATTTTCCACATTCGTTTTCTGTTTTATTTTTATTATTTATTGAGTATTGTTCGCATGATTATTATGTTAAAATGCATGTTGTGGCCCTTGAGTAGATAAATATGCATGTATTACGAAATATTGTATGTTGTGGCCTTGAAATAAAATGAAAGATGTGTCAACTCTCACGGTATATCGGATGGAAACCCGGACATAAATTTCATAGCCGATTCCGAATGGACGGTAGTATGATCTGTACTCGGGATACAACTCCACGCACCGCTTGAGTAAACAGCATATTCTTTTGTTTTATGTTGCTTTGATTTACTTGTTATTTGTAATTTAAATTCCGCACGTTATTTGTTTATGCATGATGTGATCGAGCGCATGGGCTTAGTAAGTTGAATTAAAGGTCCCCTATGTTGAGGGGTTAAAATCCTTTATCACGATGCTTCGCCGCGCCAGATATCTTTGTATTCACTTTTATTTTATATATATGCGTTGTGTTAATTGCGCATGGGCTTAGTAAGTGCGATGAAAGGTCCTCTAATTGAAGAGGTTAAAATCCTTGACCACGATACTTCACCGCGCCAGATATCTTTGTATTTACTTTCGTTTCATATGTATGCATTGCATTAATTACGCATGGGCTTAGTAAGTGCGATGAAAGGTCCTCTAATTGAAGAGGTTAAAATCCTTTACCACGATGTTTTGTCGCGCTTCTTACCATGGCATTATCTTTTAGCACACCATTCCTCTATTCACGCATGTATTATGAAATCCCATATAGTCATCCTTATCTTTGTACGCATCATAATGAAAAGCACATTTATTCCATTGGTTGCATCATTTACCTTAGTCTTGGCTTAAAGTATTACAATCCATATATCCATGTTATGATAGCATTTGAGTATTATTTCTTGTGGTATATCGGATGGAAACCCAGATATAAATTCCGTAGCCGATTCCGAATGGACGGTAGTGCGGTCTGTACTTGGGATACAATTCCACGTACCACTTGGAAAAGTGCTCACATGTGTGTTTGTGTCCATATTAGTTATCTTCTTTTGCACCACGTCATAGCATGCTTACTTTAATGCCTAATTGCATCCTTAATTGTCTTTTTGCATTATGTACTTAGTTGACTCTTTTATTTACGCATGGACATGTAATGGCTATTTGTTTATGCTTCTGCACGTATAAGTATGATATGTCTATGAAATCACATGTTCGCCATTATTTGATTCGCTTTTATGTGTGCTTGAGTGGTTAGTGTGTGCTTGTGTTTCCATGAATACAATATGCCAATGAAGTTGTATGTTCGTTGCTACTTTGACGTACTTTCAAGCATGCAATATTAGATGTAAGATATATGCAAATTTAGGTGTAAGTTTTATTTTTGCGCATATGAACTTAAAAGCATGATACTCTTGGAAATAAATGTTACTTAAGCTTGATTAAATTATTACACAAATCCTTTCATTACAAGTGACATAAGTAAGAGACCATTCCGAACCCAACGGTTTGAGGTCTTCCCTCACGAGGGGTGAGTGCGGCCTTAAATCTTATTTTCCCGGTTCACACCGGGTGGCGACTCAATTATTCTCCGGTTTAGTCTCCTGTGGCTACTCCGTACTCCCGACTAGGCCGCGAGCCTAGAACAGCATGCGTCGTCCAGTTTCTGTGTCCCACAGTCTTACTTTGGATACAATTCCACGTACCACTTGGAAAAGTGCTCACATGTGTGTTTGTGTCCATATTAGTTATCTTCTTTTGCACCACGTCATAGCATGCTTACTTTAATGCCTAATTGCATCCTTAATTGTCTTTTTGCATTATGTACTTAGTTGACTCTTTTATTTACGCATGGACATGTAATGGCTATTTGTTTATGCTTCCGCACGTATAAGTATGATATGTCTATGCAATCACATGTTCGCCATTATTTGATTCTCTTTTATGTGTGCTTGCATGGTTAGTGTGTGCTTGTGTTTCCATGAATATAATATTCCAATGAAGTTGTATGTTCATTACTACTTTGACGTACTTTCAAGCATGCAATCTTAGATGTAAGATATATGCAAATTTAGGTGTAAGTTTTATTTTTGCGCATATGAACTTAGAAGCATGATACTCTTGGAAATAAGTGTTACTTAAGCTTGATTAAATTATTACACAAATCATTTCATTACAAGTGACATAAGTAAGGGACCATTCCGAACTCAACGGTTTAAGGTCTTCCCTCGCGAGGGGTGAGTGCAGCCTTAAATCTCATTTTCCCGGTTCACACCGGGTGGCGACTCCATTATTCTTCGGTTTAGTCTCCCGTGGCTACTCCGTACTCCCGACTAGGCCGTGAGCCTATAACAGCATGTGTCGTCCAGTTTCTATGTCCCACAGTCTGGCGACTCCCCTGGGGATAGAGAATTAGCCCCGAAATATTGTCTTGTAATGTTTGGATTTATGTTCTAATTGACCGTGTCTATAGTGGATAAAATGGGGGTTTAATCAAAGGCATTTTGAGGCTAGGTAATGGTTTGGTGTCTTCCTTCATTCACTACCTTTCTAGAAGGAAAAGCTGTGAAGGCACCTATATAGCCATCTACCCGTAGCTTATTGTGATGGACTAATTTGGAGAACTCATTGTTTATTCCTGTCACCAAGCGATAAGAGCCTAAGAGGCTAGGGTACTTAAGAGAGCCTCAATCCACCCTCCCTCTGGGGAATCTACAACGGGAAATCCATTTGACAGTCATTGACACACCATAGCTCATTGGCACGTACCTTAGTGTATAAAAAAGGGTGCGCTCACTTGGTCGCTCGAACCCTTGATTGGGGAGACCTAGTTGTGGGCCATCCTTCACCGGTGAGAGCCTTTGTCTACACTCTTGCGAACCCACCCATAGACCGGGGTTGTATGGTTAAAGTAACAATTATTTCCTTGAGTATGTGCTTGTGGACCATCCTCATTTGGATGCAGTTGGACTATTGTCAGAAATGCGAACTTGCTGGGCCATTTAAACTAGGGAAAGTTCATACCTTATGACCATTAGGCCCAAAGCTTCTGAAATGTTGATGGGCCATTCTGTAGAAATCATTGTTTTATGTTTGCATTATCTTTCTTTTATGCTTGTGTTTGGGAACACCGTCGTTTGGATCCATTTGGACCATTTGTCATGGGATATGGGCTTGTTGGGCCATTTAAACTGGGACAAGAACGTATTTTATGACGATTGGTCCAAAGGCTTCTAAGTGATTGATGGGCCACTTTGTGCTTGTGTTCGGAACATTACCATTTGGAATTAGTTGGGCTTCTTGCCATGAGATGTGAACTCGTTGGGCCATTTAAATTGGGACGAGTTCACTCCTATGACAGTTAGCCCAAAAGCTTCTAAAATGATAACGGGCCGATTTGTTTGAAAATTTTAGTTGATTTAGTATGTTATATATGTCACATGCATCTCATGCACCTCATACATACATATATCATGTTAACACCTTCTATGTCTCAAAAAGACATCATAGATACCATTTGGGTTAGGGAAGGGACAAGACTCACTAAAAGAACAGTAACAGGTATGAGTGAATCCGGTAACGAGGTATCCCGTATGGATCAGTTAGAGAACGGTTTCGCCAAGATTACCGAACAGTTGCAAGCCTTGACTACCGCCATGGCAAATATGGCTGTACCTCGTGCTGGGGGAAATTATGAGAATGTGAGGCGCGAGGAGCCTCTGAATGGGTTGGGGGATGATATCCCCACTTTTGATGACGACATGGCAGAGTATGCAACAGGCAGAGTGATTGGGTCTCAGGCAGAATTTCAGAAGCTCCGGGATCAGGTTGAAACAGTTACCCGCAAAATGAGGGGTAAACATGAAGAGTTGTTAGATTATGAGGCAATGACCTTCGGAGAACAGCTGCCAGCTCAGTTTAAAATGCCCGACATGGCCAAGTTTAATGGGAATGGAGACCCGAGAGTCCATCTGCAGCAATATGTCTCAGTCATGAGTTCAATGGGCCTATCACAGTGCCAGGTCCAAAAGATGTTTGGGATGTCACTCGATGGGGCACCTGTGGTTTGGTATCATAGCCTTGAGAAGAAGGTTAAGGAAGATTAGAGAGCACTAGCTGATGCTTTTCTGAAGCAATATGTTATAGACTTAGAGATTGACTTGTCACTCCGTGATTTGGAGAACACTAAACAGAAGCCAGAGGAAAGTTTCAAAGAGTATTTGGATCGCTGGAGAAGCCAGCTTTTGAAAATGCAGACTCGGCCTTCAGAGAAAGACCAAATTAAGATGATTATCAAGGGCACCAAGCCCTCTATTTATGGTAAGCTGAGGAGGATGACCTCCATGATTACTGATTTCCGACAGTTGAGAGAGACTGTTATGGATATTGAAGAAGAGGAGGCCAAAAACAGAAAGTTTTATGGCCATAATAGAAGTACTTTTGGGGGGCATTCTGAGACTAAACCCGCTACTGTCGAGGTTGCTGCCATCAAGAACCGGCATTTCTCTAACCTGGGGAAGCCGTTATTTAAGGTGTTTGAGAAGTTGAAGGGACAAGGACTCCTAAAACCCTTAGAGCCTAAACCACTTCCAGATCCTATACCACCCAACCTTGACCTAAGCTTGTACTATCACTTCCATCAGAGGAGAGGCCACGAAACTAACAACTGCACCCGCCTTAGGCATGAAATCCAAAACCTCATCGATGATCACAAAATACCCGACCCAGAGAAAGAACAACCCAACACATATTGGAACCCCCTACCAAATTACCACTCCGTTCCACCACCCACCTACATGATCAACTCTGGATTGCCCGAAACTTTTGTCCTTCAAACCCTTAACCACCAAGCTTCTTACATGGAGATAGGGGATGGCAGTGAAGAACCGTAGGTCAAGAAAGAAGGTAATGCTGCGAATGATGAAGTTGTTCCTCCTAGTTTATTTGATCCTGCATTTTTAATATAGACATTAATTTGGTCTACCTGTTCGAACCATTTCTTAAATGATAATAAAGACGTTCACTTCGTTTACTTGCTTGAGTCTCTCCCTCCAACCTGCAACATGAGTATATTTGAGAAAAGTATTCAACCTTGGTACTATGAAATTCAATGATGTTTAGAACATGGGGAATTTTCGGAGGCAACAACAGTACAGTCAGTTTCAGAAATGAATCAGTATCAGCTTGGGGGCGAGGCCCACATTATCAGCATCAGTTTAGAGGCTTAAGCCCACATCAGCATCAGTTTGGGGATGAGTCCCAGGGCCGAGGCCCGCATCAGTATCAGCTTAGGGACAAGGCCCACATCAGTTTCAGTTTTGGGGATGAGTCCCAAGGCCGAGGCCCACATCAGTTACAGTTTGGGGATGAGTCCCAAGGCCAAGGCCCACATCAGTATCAGCTTCGGGCGAGGCCCACATCAGCATCAGTTTAGGGCCGAGGCCCACATCAATATCAGCCCAGGGCCAAGGCCCACATCAGTATCAGTCTCGGGCTGAGGCCCATATCAGTATCAGTCAGGGCCGAGGCCCACATCAGTATCAACTTGGGGCGAGGCCCACATCAGCATCAGTTTAGGGCCGAGGCCCACATCAGCATCAGTTTAGGGCCGAGGCCCACATCAATATCAGTTTAGGGTCGAGGCCCACATCAATATCAGTTTAGGGGCGAGGCCCACCTCAGTATCAGCATCAGTTTAGGGCCGAGGCCCACATCAGTATCAACTTGGGGCGAGGCCCACATCAGCATCAGTTTAGGGCCGAGGCCCACATCAATATCAGCTTGGGGGCGAGGCCCACATCAGCATCAGCATCAGTTTAGGGGCTGAGGCCCACATCAGTTTCAGTTTAGGGACGAGTCCCAAGGGCGAGCCCACATCAGCATCAGTTTGGCCGAGTATGGCACTCCAAAAGTGGAGCATGGTTCGAAAATGGACTACTATCACATCTCGCCGAAAATGGCACTCCGAAAGTGGAACATGGTTCGAAAATGGACTACTTTCACATCTCGCCGAAAGTGGCACTCCAAAAATAGAGCACGGTTCAGAAATGGACCAAGGAAGACCAAACCCATCGGAATATGATACATATCCATGCATACATGCATACATATCACATACATGCAATGTTTGTTTTGTGTTCGCAGGTTTGTAGCGGAAAAGACCATCTCATCAAATAACGATTCAAAAATGAGCCACATTCTCGCACAGCACGGTTCGGAAATGGACCGCTACCACAACAGATGCCGAAAATGGCGCCCCAAAATGGAGCACACATAGCAGACGCCGAAAATGGCACTCCAAAATGGAGCACCCACAACAGATGCCGAAAATGGCGTTCCAAAATGGAGCACACACAGCAAAGGCCGAAAATGGCGTTCCAAAGTGGAGCACACACAGCAAATGCCGAAAATGGCGTTCCAAAATGGAGCACACACAACAAAGTCCGAAAATGGCGTTCCAAAATGGAGTACACACAGCAAATGCCGGAAATGGCGTTCCAAAATGGAGCACACACACAACAGATGCCGAAAATAGATGCCGAAAATGGCGCTCCAAAATAGAGCACACACACAAAAGTTGCCGAAAATGGCGCTCTAAAAATGGAGCACGGTTCGGGAATGAACCAGGGGTCGCAGCACCTCACCACCAAATCAACTCAACTCAACACATGGTAAGTCAAGTGGCAGCTGGCGAGTCAGGTAAGTGAAAATGCATGGCATAACTTTGATAGGATTGTCACTGTTACACATTACACAAGTCCCATCAAAGTGGGGGCGACTGTAGGCACTGTATTTTTGCATGTGAGTCCCTATGATGAGTCTTATCTGGAGACACTACCTTTTTAGTTAAGGATATTGCGGGAAACGGTCGTCGGAAGGGAATCAGTGTTTCATTAGATTTTTATTCACTTGTTTAGCTCCAAGCTCGCTCGTTGGACCTCCGTTTTAAAGCACATTTAGCCTAAAAAACCCAGAACCATTTAATCTTGGCCCAAACCCACTCACCAAACCAACACAACACCTAGCTTACCAAGACAAAGCCCACGCCCACGCCCACACCCACCTAGTCCCACACGCCCATGGCCTCTAAAATACACCCAAATTAAATTAAATATTAATTAAATTAAATATTAACTAAATAAAATATTAATTAAATCATTTACCAAATTAAATAAGACATAAAATATAATTATACCAAACCAAGCCTCTCCCCTCCTCTCAGAATTCACGCCCAACTCTCTCCAATCTCCTACAATTCACGGCAATAGCACCATAACAAGTAAAGAATAATTCTCTTCAACTCCTCCACTCCATAGCCGAAAATAACAAGCCTTTATACCCTCCTAAAGCCACCGAAACCAGCCCCATACAGCCGCCCTCCATTACTGAAATCTCCCCCAAACAGCAGCCCAAACACACCCCAAACAGTAGCTAAAAAAACGCCAATACAGCAGCCCCTAAGTCCCCAAAACAGTGAGTAAAAAATGCCCAAAACAGTGAGTCAAAACGCCCCAAATAGCAGCCCTTTTACACGCAGAAATAGCAGCCCTGCACACCTTAAAACAGACCCTAAAATCCTTAAAACAGTAACATAAAAAGATGCATTTAAAACCTTTAAAAGAACACCCAAAACAGTCCATTGAAACGCTGAAACAGTGACCCGAACAGTGAGTAGAAAATACAGAGGAAATAGCAGCAAAACGGAGGCCAAACAGCAAGCAAAACATCAAAACAGTGAGCTAAGACGCTAAACTAGTGAACCGGAGAAGTTGAGGAGCTTTACCCTTCCGATCTCCATGAAACGCAAGTTCGAAAGTCGGCAAGAAAGGTTAGACCTGAGGTTATTTTCCACATTCGTTTTCTGTTTTATTTTTATTATTTATTGAGTATTGTTCGCATGATTATTATGTTAAAATGCATGTTGTGGCCCTTGAGTAGATAAATATGCATGTATTACGAAATATTGTATGTTGTGGCCTTGAAATAAAATGAAAGATGTGTCAACTCTCGCGGTATATCGGATGGAAACCCAGACATAAATTTCATAGCCGATTCCGAATGGACGGTAGTATGATCTGTACTCGGGATACAACTCCACGTACCGCTTGAGTAAACGGCACATTCTTTTGTTTTATGTTGCTTTGATTTACTTGTTATTTGTCATTTAAATTCCGCACGTTATTTGTTTATGCATGATGTGATCAAGCGCATGGGCTTAGTAAGTTGAATTAAAGGTCCCCTATTTTGAGGGCTTAAAATCCTTTATCACGATGCTTCCCCGCGCCGGATATCTTTGTATTCACTTTTGTTTTATATATATGCGTTGTGTTAATTGCGCATGGGCTTAGTAAGTGCGATGAAATGTCCTCTAATTGAAGAGGTTAAAATCCTTTACCACGATGCTTCGCCACGCCGGATATCTTTGTATTTACTTTCGTTTCATATGTATGCATTGCATTAATTGCGCATAGGCTTAGTAAGTGCGATGAAAGGTCCTCTAATTGAAGAGGTTAAAATCCTTTACCACGATGTTTTGCCGCACTTCTTACCATGGAATTTATCTTTTAGCACATCATTGCTCTATTCACGCATGTATTATGAAAACCCATATAGTCATCCTTATCTTTGTACGCATCATAATGAAAAACACATTTATTCCATTGGTTGCATCATTTACCTTAGTCTTGGCTTAACGTATTACAATCCATATATCCATGTTATGATAGCATTTGAGTATTATTTCTTGTGGTATATCGGATGGAAACCCAGACATAAAATCTGTAGCCGATTCTGAATGGATGGTAGTGCGGTCTGTACTTGGGATACAATTCCACGTACCACTTGGAAAAGTCCTCACATGTGTGTTTGTGTCCATATTAGTTATCTTCTTTTGCACCACGTCATAACATGCTTACTTTAATGCCTAATTGCATCCTTAATTGTCTTTTTGCATTATGTACTTAGTTGACTCTTTTATTTACGTATGGACATGTAATGACTATTTGTTTATGCTTCCGCACGTATAAGTATGATATTTCTATGCAATCACATGTTCGCCATTATTTGATTCGCTTTTATGTGTGCTTGCGTGGTTAGTGTGTGCTTGTATTTCCATGAATACAATATGCCAATGAAGTTGTATGTTCGTTGCTACTTTGACGTACTTTCAAGCATGCAATCTTAGATGTGAGATATATGCAAATTTAGGTGTAAGTTTTATTTTTGCGCATATGAACTTAGAAGCATGATACTCTTGGAAATAAGTGTTACTTAAGCTTGATAAAATTATTACACAAATCCTTTCATTACAAGTGACATAAGTAAGGGACCATTCTGAACCCAACGGTTTGAGGTCTTCCCTCGCGAGGGGTGAGTGCGGCCTTAAATCTCATTTTCCCGGTTCACACCGGGTGGCGACTCCATTATTCTCTGGTTTAGTCTCCCGTGGCTACTCCGTACTCCCGACTAGGCCGCGAGCCTAGAACAGCATGCGTCGTCCAGTTTCTGTGTCCCACACATATGTAATACATATTTAGATGTGTATATGATACCGTGGATTGGCACTAGAGCAAGTGGGAGAAATTGTTAGGGTTGGTGCTCGGAGTGCCAATCCGGATTGTATTTATGTCCGATTCATGAATACAAACAATTTCTTTTTCCATAATATTACTTATTTAAGGTAGTACTTCTTGCTTTTATATACATATTCGATCTAATTACGATTAGATTGAAACTAAATATGGTTTAGTGATATGTATATATTAGACAAAGACCCGATAATATATTTGTAGTGCGCAGTTATAAAGTAGTTTGTAATTGACATTGAGAAGTGTCACTACAAAAAGTATATTATCAAATAAAGTTCCTGGTCAATATTTACTAACACTGGTCGGTTAGTAAAATCCGCTGAGACCAGTACATCTCGTATATCGAGACTTGGTCCGATGGTTTATCCCAATAACCATGAGTCTTGGGAGACTCGTATAGACATGTATGTATTTTTTTGATAAACACTGAACAACTCACTGAAGATTTCCTAATAGATGGTACACCAATGTCAATAGGAATCTTCTCGAGTCGAGTAGCATAGTGGTCCTTCAACTTGAGATTCCACTGTGGATATATGAGTTATCCTCCACACTTTGATGGCAGTCACGTCACCGATCAATTTAGATTAGACCTCCGCCTGTTCGTTCGGTGTGGACTGATGCTCATCATATCATGTGAGTGTCAGATAGAATTCGTCAGTCCTGTGTACATGGCATAGGTATCATGTACGTATTTGCGATCTAGTAAATCCATGGTTGTGGTATACTTCGGAAGTGAGTTCCGAGTGTACTTAAAGATCGTAAATTTAAAAGTCGACTATATATACCTTAAGGATTTGACGTTCTTATCTATATCCCCGGTATATTATTGATAGCCTATGATGTATGGATTATACGTATGCAATGACCTCGACTTGCATAGTTTAGCAAGATTATATGTGGTCGTCATAATTCATGAGTGGGTGGATTATGGACACGAAATTGGATTACATGACGGATAAACCTAAACTTAGAGAGTCCCACAATATGAAGTGTACTCGTTGAGCACTTGGGCAAATCGTTACGAATAATATAGATTATTCAAAATACTTCACCGAATTAAATGAGTTAATTCGAGTCGTTTAAACGGTTAAACAAAAATACATGCATTAGGGGCATTTCGGTCAATTAATAATTAATTTGTATTTGTATTTGATACAAGATTTGATTTGATACATATTAATTAATCATCAAATGAGACTTTGACACATGCCATTAATATATGTATTTGTTATTTAATGTAAATAAAAATACATATATAATAATAATCGCATTAATTAATTATTTAGGTGTTTAAATGTTAAATATCTAGATAATTAAATTATTTCAATATTACATATATGTTATACAATATGTTTGATTATTATTGGTTAAATGTGTCATGATTTTATTAGGCTTAAAGTTTACAAATTGGATTTGTCAACTTAAAAGCTTATTATTATTTAATTAGATTAAAAATGACCAAATGACCAAAATCCCCTTATATCTCCCCCCCTAAGTCGATTTACCCTTGTATTTAAAGTTGAAATTTTTTTTCTTCATTTTAAGACCTTCATGGTCGAAACCTCTCCCAAATGAAAAACACCCAAATTTTCTTGAAGAGTCAAGGAAGAAAGTGAAGAAATTCAAGAAAAAAGTTTAAGAAAATTACAAGATTTGGAGGTAATCTTCAATAATATTAAACTTAGAAAGCTTGTTTCTTGTTCTTGAATATCTAGAATAGTTCTAGGGTTTCTTCCTTTCTTATATTTTGGAGCTTTTTCATTTAGACGATGGATTTGGAGGTTAGATGCATGTGTGAAGTTTGATTGAATAATATTACCGTAATATTAGTTCAATTTTATCATTTGATGACTTGTTGCCATTCTAGAGTATTATGACCACACTTGTAACTCCTAGAATTTTTCTTCAGTTCTTCATAGGTGCTGGCTGGTTTGGTGGTGTGTAAGTGTTAATATGATTAATGTTGAGAAAATTGGATTTAAAACATGAAAATTGATATTTTTAGTTACCAAATCAGATCTGAAAATTCTGTATTTTTGTGTGATGAAAAGTATGTTATATAAATATATTTGATGTGTTTTGGGCATTGGAACAATTTCCGTAAATTATTTCGGAGTTGAAATATGCGAAAAAGGTGAAAAACGGCGTTACCGGGTGAGTTTCGGGCTTACAGGGTGTCCACTGTCCAAACAGTGAATTGGTCACTATTCGGGCAGCCCAAGAACTGCCCAAGTACTATTGGAACTGACTTGGGCAGCCCCCATGTGTATTGGTTGGTCGGTTCGGATAAAAACGCATTTTATGCCATTTTGCGGAAAAATATTTTCGTAAAATTTTTGCGATGTTTCTAACCTATTTATGTCATTATTTGATATCAAATAAATATGTTTAGGTGAAATATGAATGAATTATTCATATTGGATATTGAATAATTTATTTGGTAATTTTAAAAGTTTTTAATGTTACGATTTCGCCCGAACCGCGAGCTTCCGCTTCTCCCGCGCTAAAACCCCAACAGTTGATTGGCCAACTTTTATAAGATATTGCCTGAAATTTATTTTTTACATAAATAAAATATATGTTGGTTTATATCTTATTTATAATTAAAAGTTTAATAAGAAAATAAATGGAAAGAAGTTTAAATACTTGGGACCTTCAAATTCAACAGCCTAGATGGTCACTCCATAAAAAGACTTTTTTTCTTATAAGTGAAGAGGAGATGATCTTGCAATTCCTTAATGTGTTGGTGTGATCTTTTTTCCACCTTCCATAGAGTCATCTTATCGTGGCACAAATAGAAATTTCTCCCACCAAAAAAGTTTCTCCTATAAACTAGTCTGATTCCTCTATTATATCATCTAAACTATCCACTGATTCTTGATCGTTAGTGACTTTCCTGTAAAATTTTGACTTCGCATTTGCAAAATCCTACAATGATGTCTCACTTCTCTTTAGAGTAGTTTTTTTGGTGTAGGAGTCTTCTTTTTGGGTACGGGAAAGTTTCTCATGAAATTTTTATATTCCACTGTGTGCCATTGATTGCTCGACCTGGCCATTGAAGGAGCTATAAATTTCACTGTCTCATCTTAAAAGAAATGGTAGGAGGTGGTTGAGGGACTTGGAGGATACCGAACCTTGATTATCCGTTTCTCTTTCAGGTTATATCCTGCATAATTTTCTTGCACCAAATTTTTTTAGGAACACAAATTTAACGAAAATTTATTTTTGGACAAATCTCCAAGGGATTTTCATTTTACCTCATCTTTGCATTCAATTAATTACGCAAGTCAAAAGTTGCAGGATTGGTAGACACCATAGGAAGGATAGTTTCATTCTTTCACGAATACTTTAATATGAGCTTTATTGATCATGTCTTACACAATCCTTTTAAATCCCCAACAAGAGTTAGTGGTATAATTACAGGAATTGTGATACTTACAATAATCATTTCCTTTAAGTTCTTCATCTTAATGGATTTTATGTAGGGTGTCAATTTGAGTTAGGATTCGTTTATTATTTTCATTCGATTCGCTTTAAAGCGAATACGAGTTTGAAAAAATAGATTCGTTTAATAAATGGGTCAACTCGATTCGATTCGTTTATTAAACAAATCGAATATGAAGTTAAACTCATTGATTCGTTTATTCGTTTAAGATTCGTTTATTATTTTCTTTTACTTATTGTTATTTTTCAATTAAAACTCGAGAAATTTTAGCTAATTACCATAGAAAAATAATATTTTCTATATTTGATGAGATATTTTTAGTAATATATTAATTACATATTTCATATGTATATATCTATGAAAAATTAATGTAAATAAATTATGGTAAATTATTTTATTAAATAATATCATGACTAAATGAACATTCGTATTCAATTCGTTTAATAAACAAATTGGATACGAATCATGATGTTGGAATTCGTTTAATAAATGAATGGAATACGAATTCATCAAATTTTGATTCGATTCGTTTAGGATTTGATACAAATTTGATTCGTTGATTCGTTTTGCCACTCCTAATTTTGTGATCATAAAGTTTGTGTATTTATGGAGGATTTCCTCTGTTGAATATTGGAAGAGCTCCCCGAGCCCATTCCTACATGCGCCCGTTCTTCATAAATTGCAGAATAATTGTTCAGATTCATGGCCCCGGATAATTATTAAAGAACCATATGTCTGCCATTACCAAAAAGGCAGCCATTTGTAGCATGAATTATGGCCAATCCTCCAACTTTTTTCCTCCAATGAGGGGGTTGATATCTTTTTTCCTCCAATGAGGGGTAGCAGGAACAATAGAACGTGGTAGTCTATTTGCTTCATGAGAACCTTCAGAGGAATGTTCTCTGAGTTCTTCCTACCTAACTAATCGAGAGGTTGCTTTATGGCCTTCATATTTTTAATTATTAGGATTGGATCGAGTCCCATCAGAAATGAGTTGTTCAATCCTCTCTAAGAATTGTAGGACTCTTCTTTTACGGGCTTCTAGGGCTTGCAAGAATTTCACTTGACAGACTTCTATCATTTTCACTATTTCATATGAAATATAAATTAAATCAATATTAGTGAAATTTGTAGGTGCATCACCTAAAACCCCGATATTAGATTATATTAGGGTTTGAGTCTCTTGGTTATGAATTTTTGAAGGAGTAAGATTCCTCTCAATTTATTCAAGTATTTATGAAATGATTCCTTTTTACCCTATTGTTGCAAGTACAAACTCCCCATCATGAGATGTGGAAATATCTTTTCCAATATTTTTTCTTATTGCTTGAGTGCATCTTATTGTTGGGTAACTGACCGTGATGAGTGGTAAATCTATCACTATTTCCCACTCATTTAACCTAATATTTTATATAGTTTCTCGAGTCTTATGAACGTTTTGATGTATTTTGTGTTATTTTGCAGATAAATAAAGTTTAGGAAGCATTGGAGACAATTTTGGGGCAAAATGGACAAAATTGGACAAAAAGGGCAAAATCGTCATTTCAGCGTCGCGACGCTGAAGCCTTGCGCGTCGCGACGCCCAACATGCGCCGGAATTGCTAACGTGCGCCGTAAACATGTGGACCAATCAGAGAAATTTGCTAACGTGCGCCGCTGTTACATGCGCCGATCATGCTATCTTGCGCCTTGCCACGTGTCGCTATCACAACGGACTTGCTAAAATGCGCTGGTGCCACGTGTCGCGAGCTAACGGTGCCGACAATCGCCCTCCACACCTCAGCGTGACGTCATCAATGACGTCATGAACAGTGCCACATCATCAGCGTGACGTAAGCAATGACGTCATGAACAGTGCCACGTCATCGGATAAGATCTGATCTCTTAGCCGCCTCGCCACGTGTCGCCTCCTTGTGCCACATCTCACTGTTCCACCGTCGCGACGCTGGGGACTTCAGCGTCGCGACGCCCAAACCAAATTTTGCCTATAAATTCAGATTGAAATTTCAGAATTCGACACACCTCTCTCTCTCTTCAATTCTCTCTAAAGAGAGAGTTTCTCTCTCTTCTTTTAGTTTTTTTTTTTTTTTAGTTTTGTAAATAATTTTAATTACGTTTTGTAATAATAGTAATTTAATTTTTACTTTTTTACTTTTTACAGTTTTTACTATTCATGAGGAAGTAATTTCCCAGCTAGGGTGAAAGGTAATTCTTTTACTGTTACTATTTAGATTAATCTCCCTTAAAAATAATATATTACTATTTAAAATACTGAATTAAAAAGGATACCGCTATATTGGTCGGTTGGCAATTTATTTTAATCTGGTTTAAACCTGACTAATCAAGGATACCACTATATTGGTCGGTGGTAATTTAATTATGATACCGCCTTAATGGCTGGTTGGACTGAATTTGACTTAATCAGGATACCGCCAGATTGGTCGGTTGGTAATATTATCACAAGTTTATATATTATTTTATGGGAGATATCTAAATTAGTAGTAGTATAAAAGTAATTCCTTTTACCTTAGCATTTTATTGTATTTTACTTTTCAGCTTTTACTTATGTCTTTTACTTTTATGTCTTTACTAGTCCTAGTTATGTGTTAGCTATCTAGGGGTTGTGATGAATTTTAATATCACCGGTTTATAAGAGGTTATTTTATAGTTTGAGTAATTTAAAGGTTTATTTATTAAGTCTTAAGCTTAATGCTTCTTGTTGTCTGATCACCAATAAGATTGATGTGGTAAATCTAAAATGAACTAGACATAGAGATTTTAGGTTTCAGCCTTAGACTTAATAGCCCACGATCTTCCTTGAGGATAAATAACCCTTTAATAGATTTCCTTACAGGATAGGAATATACCTGTCGGGCGGGGGGGTAGCCATAATTGGAACTTAAACTTAATGAATCCAGATAATTTGGTTGACATAGACATATGTTCAATTGGGTTTAAACTGGGTATTTGCGTCTGACCATCGACATAGGCTTTTGCATAATTTAGTGTTCCAGGGTAGTAAACTGATTTATTACACAAACATAAAATAACCACTTCATCTTTTAAATGATATTAGAATGAATCACAACCCTAGATCTTTATGACTTTTGTTATTTTCCTTAGTATTTTCTTTGTCTTTTTATTTATTTTGTAAAACCACATTCAACCAATCAAACAATCATTCTCCTCACCCTCAATTAGATATCTGTAAATAAATAGATTCAATAATTAATAACAACAGTAGGAATTACGTCCTCGCGGGATCGATATTTTTATACTACTTGAACGATACGTGCGCTTGTGTTATACGTGTGTGTTTACGCCGGTCAAGTTTTTGGCGCCGTTGCCGGGGACTTATATTTCTTGAGTTGTTAATTTTGAAGCTATCCAATTTACTTGTATCTAATTTTCTTTATCTTTATCTGTAATTTTTATTTCTTTATTGTATTTTCAGGTGGTTAAAAAATGGAACACTACTGGGAGATTGAAAGATTACGAGCTTTACAAGAAGATACACCCCACATCTGGGAGCAACAGTCCGGTTTTCTGAGGCCTGTTGTACAGCCCACAATTATCAATGGATGCCAGAACCAAGCACTATTACATTTGCTCATCAGAACGAAATGGGGAGATGTGTGATTTGTGATGGTAACCACCCGAGCGATCAATGCATTTACTTTTCAGAGTGGCAGAATTATCAGAATCATTCAAGGTACGAAGAACCATCACATTTTCCATCTTATCCACCATCCACCCATGATTTCCATCAAACATCAGAACCATCAGAGGAAAATCAGTTGATTCACATGCTCAAAGATTGGCTCGAGAACGGGAAGTTCAATTAGATGCACAAATTCAGAGACAATCAGAAATCCTTCAAAGAATGACAGATCAAGTGAGACAATTAACAGAAAACCAGAACTACATACCGCAAGAACCAGTTTCAGATGACACTGATGAAGCCTTCAAGTACCAGAAATCCACAATGACACCTTAACAGAGGTGGAGGCTGAGCAGTATCAACAACCAGAGGTATCAGTTCAGGAGTCCAAACCAGCAAAGTCTCTATTTGACTTTTATTATTCAGATTCTGATTCTGACGAAGAAGTTGAGCTATTTGTACCAACTGCACCAACAACGGAGGATCAAACTTTCAATCCTCAAAATAAAGATCTTGGAGCATGCTTTACCATGATGTTTGATGAGAATCTACCTGAACCATCCATTCCAGTCATATCAGAGGATGAAGACCTAATGTCAGAAACATCTTTACATCCTCAGGTGGAACAAGAAACAGAGCAAATGAAGGAGCAAATTGGCAGACCAAATTAAAAATCCAGAACATTCAGGAAAAACATCGCTGTATCGGGGGTGAGACACAAATCAAAGATATCACCCAGAAGCTTGACAGAATGGAACTCCCATTCCAAGTCAAGCACCATATAAGACCTCCTGATTTTCTTTCTTTCTTTGCAGGAACCACTGGAACAACAAGGAGCAAAAAGGTGGCACAAGCACTAAATATGACAAAACTTTTTTTGCCACTTTACCGTTGGAAGAGACCCTTCAAAAGCAACGCTCACGGGATTGTCTTTAATCGGACGTCCAAAACAACACTAAAACTCCTTAACAGATAGATTTCAGTCACGTCTGGCTGAAGACGAAAATTTAGCGCTAGCAGGGAGGCAACCCATGCAATTTGTTGTAATTTATTTTTGTGTGTGAACTTTTTAATTTGTGTGTTAGTTTTGCAGGAAAAATTAAAAAAGGAATTTTTTAGGACAAAGCAAGCCAGTGCAAGCGGGATTTTCAAAATAAAAATTTGACAAAATCACGAAGATACAAAGTTGATCCAGAAGAGACGGCCAAGTAAGGAGACATCTCTTGAGACGCGTCCCTATGGATTTATCCGTCGCAAGACTTGGTTTTGCCAAAAAAAAAAAAAAAAAACCTTAACCCTAAAGAACCGAGTGTCGCGACGCTAGGCAATTTTCAGCGTCGCGACGCTGACTCAATTCAGAGACACAAAACAGGGCGCTGGCAGCATTTCCTTTCACTCTTCATCTTCTTCATCCTCAACCACCAGCCGCACCAACAACCACCATCAAACCAAGATCCACCCCTTACCGTGACCGAAACCCACCAGCCACCAAACCGAGAGCCATCGCCGAGATCCACCACCGTGGAGACCGCCAAAATCCACGACCGAAGCCGAACTGAAGCCATTACCACCATCAACAAGCATCCTTCAACCTCGACCAGACCCAAGAACCTCCACAGCAACCCAATCTCCGAATCCACCAAGATCCATCACAACCACTTCAACCACAAACCAAAACCGAGATCCCCAAGACTGCAACTGTCTCGACCACCGCACCACCATCTTCACTGAAAAATCCACAACTGAAACCAACCACCATAACTCACGGTTAAAGCCACCCACGAGCCAAGAACAAACCGAAACAGAGCCGTGTCAAATCACCATCACCGAGAGATCCACCTGCCGAGACACCACTAGCCGCGAACCCGCCACTGCCAAGCCAACTACGACCCACCAACCGCACCAACTTCACCAAGAATCATCACAGTCACCACTCACCGAATCCACCAAGCCACTGCCGTGTCTCTCTAGCACTGCAACCAACCTACTGCCAAGAAGCCAATACCCAAGACCGGAACCGAGACATCACCAAAACAGATCCAAGCCATTGCCGAGACCTTCATTACTGTAACTGAGCCCTTCATTCACCGATTCCCTGCCGAGAGTACCACCACTGCCAAAATCAAAACTGAAGTTACGGTAATAATTTGATAAAAAAAATTTTGATTTGGTAATTGGGATTGAATTCGGTGATTTGGTTGGTTGATGACTTGCCATTGCGAGAATTGGATTACGAAGTGTTGGATTGTTGATAGTTTGATTCGTGGAATTGGGGGCGAAGTTTGACATTGTGGTGATTTTTGAAGTGTTAGTTTTAGGATGGATTTGGGGAAATTTTGAGTTTTTAGAGGAGACTCTGTCGAAATTTTCACTAAAAAATGGTCAATTATCGATCGTGATAAAAAACGTAAATTGGACATAAATTTCAATCGGTAATTTTTCCTGAAAAATTTCAGCTAATCAGGTATTACCTTCTAAACTCTTCCACTATTTAAGACATTGGGGACAATGTCTCATTTAGGTTTGGGGGAGGGAATTAGTTGATTAGTACCTTGTTTTTAGTTTGTGTGTTAATTTTATTTTTAGTCCAAAATTTTTCGAAAAATACAAAAAAAATTGAAAAATTACAAAAATATTTTGTGTTTTTATTTTGACTAAAAAAAAGTGAGTGAAATGGTAAGAGATAGCCGAGTAAGGAGTTTCCACTCCTGATACGTATCTCCAACCTATTTTTGAAAAAAAGTTAATTTTTGTTTATTTCATTTTAAATTATTTAATTTGTGAATTCTCCATAATACTGACTAAAATGAATCTTCATATGCTCATTGACAGGTATTATCAATGGCAAAGTAACATACGGACATAAGTTGAAATTGAAAAGTTTGTAATATTTAGTGCTCTAGTTTAATTGGAGGAAGCATCTCATAAAGCAATGGAGTAAAAAAAAAAAAAAAAAAAAAAAAGTATCTAAGATCCGGGGGTTATTAAGTCTGTAAGGGTGTTTTTTAACACCTAGTGCCCTAAAACCAACTGGTTTGGGAGTCACTGGCCCAAAACTCGCTACATGGATCAAAAAGATGCTGCAAAAAATATATTTATATCTGAAATCTGAGTAATTAAGTCCGTAGGGGTGTCTTAACACCCGGTGTCCTAAAGCCAACTGGTTTGGGAGCCACCGACCCAAAGCTCGCTACATAGACGGAAGGTATTGTATATAAATAAAAAGTCAAAATTCAGAAAAATCAAAGAAAAAATCAGAAAAATTTATTCCATTGCTACAAAAAAGGTGTGAAATCTGATAGAATTTTAGGACAAAAATATTACTCTCTTATCAACTGCACTTATGACTGTTGTGGGCAAAAATGAGTTGATTAATATTTTGTTGGCTGTGTATATGAAGAATGGTAAAAATAATCGGAGAATTTACTTATTCGGTAATTTAGAATAAAACAAAACAACTAGTAACTTGGAGTAGAAGTTTCACCTGATTAGTCACTAACATCTTTATTCTCTTTTCGCTTGTCTTTTTGCTTTTGTGTGCATTAGTTTTAACTAACTTTTTACTTTTGTAAAAATGTTTGTGGGTATCATTGCTGTAAACCCTCACGAGACTACAACTCGTCCACTAGGGACACCTAGGGGTTTAAAGGCTTGTTGCATACGCTAAATGCAATCGTGATCCCTACGAAAGTGGCTTAGTTAAATTTTATTTTAAAGAGGTTTATGTTATTTTATTTTATGTTTTGCTCGAGGACTAGCAAAAAATTAGGTTTGGGGGTGTGATGAGTGGTAAATCTATCACTATTTCCCACTCATTTAACCTAATATTTTATATAGTTTCTCGAGTCTTATGAACGTTTTGATGTGTTTTGTTGTTATTTTGCAGATAAATAAAGTTTGGATAGCACTGGAGGCAATTTGGGGCAAAACCGGACAAAAATGCGTCAGCAGGGATATTTTGGTCTTTTGCGCGTCGCGACGCCTGGACCTTCAGCCTCGCGACGCCCAACATGCGCCAGAATTGCTAACGTGCGCCGTAAACATGTGGACCAATCAGAGAAATTTGCTAACGTGCGCCGCTGCTAACATGCGTCGATCATGCTATCTTGCGCCTTGCCACGTGTCGCTATCACAACGGACTTGCTAATATGCGCCGGTGCCACATGTCGCGAGCTAACGGTGCCGACAATCACCCTCCACACCTCAGCGTGACGTCATCAATGACGTCATGAACAGTGCCACATCATCAGCGTGACATAAGCAATGACGTCATGAATAGTGCCACGTCATCGGATAAGATCTGATCTCTTAGCCGCCTCGCCACGTGTCGCCTCCTTGTGCCACATCTCACTGTTCCAACGTCGCGACGCTGGGGACTTCAGCGTCGCGACGCCCAAACCAAATTTTGCCTATAAATTCAGATTGAAATTTCAGAATTCGACACACCTCTCTCTTTCTTCAATTCTCTCTAAAGAGAGAGTTTCTCTCTCTTCTTTTAGTTTTTTTTATTTTTTTTATTTTTAGTTTTGTAAATAATTTTAATTACGTTTTGTAATACTAGTAATTTAATTTTTACTTTTTTACTTTTTACAGTTTTTACTATTCATGAGGAAGTAATTTCCCAGCTAGGGTGAAAGGTAATTCTTTTACTGTTACTATTTAGATTAATCTCCCTTAAAAATAATATATTCACTATTTAAAATACTGACTTAAAAAGGATACCGCTATATTGGTCGGTTGGCAATTTATTTTAATCTGGTTTAAACCTGACTAATCAAAGATACCACTATATTGGTCGGTTGGTAATTTAATTATGATACCGCCTTAATGGCTGGTTGGACTGAATTTGACTTAATCAGGATACCGCCAGATTGGTCGGTTGGTAATATTATCACAAGTTTTATATTATTTTATGGGAGATATCTAAAGTAGTAGTAGTAAAAGTAATTCATTTTACCTTAGCATTTTATTGTATTTTACTTTCCAGCTTTACTTTATGTCTTTTACTTTTATGTCTTTACTAGTCCTAGTTATGTGTTAGCTATCTAAGGGTTGTGATGAATTTTAATATCACCGGTTTATAAGAGGTTTTTTATAGTTTGGGTAATTTAAAGGTTTATTTATTAAGTCTTAAGCTTAATGCTTCTTGTTGTCTGATCACCAATAAGATTGATGTGGTAAATCTAAAATGAACTAGACATAGAGATTTTAGGTTTCAGCCTTAGACTTAATAGCCCACGATCTTCCTTGAGGATAGATAACCCTTTAATAGATTTCCTTACAGGATAGGAATATACCTGTCGGCGGGGGTAGCCATAATTGGAACTTAAACTTAATGAATCCAGATAATTTGGTTGACATAGACATATGGTTCAATTGGGTTAAACTGGGTATTTGCGTCTGACCATCGACAGAGGCTTTTGCATAATTTAGTGTTCCAGGGTAGTAAACTGATTTATTACACAAACATAAAATAACCACTTCATCTTTTAAATGATATTAGAATGAATCACAACCCTAGATCTTTATGACTTTTGTTATTTTCCTTAGTATTTTCTTTTGTCTTTTTATTTATTTTGTAAAACCACATTCAACCAATCAAACAATCATTCTCCTCACCCTCAATTAGATATCTGTAAATAAATAGATTCAATAATTAATAACAACAGTAGGAATTAAGTCCTCGTGGGATCGATATTTTTATACTACTTGAACGATACGTGCGCTTGCGTTATACGTGTGTGTTTACGCCGGTCAAGTTTTTGAGTGATGCTTCTTGGTGATGTTGGTGCGGTTGGTGGGTCGTAGTTGGCTTGGCAGTGGCGGGTTCGCGGCTAGTGGTGTCTCGGCTGGTGGATCTCTCGGTGATGGTGATTTGACACGGCTCTGTTTCGGTTTGTTCTTGGCTCGTGGGTGGCTTTAACCGTGAGTTATGGTGGTTGGTTTCAGTTGTGGATTTTTCGGTGAAGATGGTGGTGCGGTGGTCGAGACAGTTGCAGTCTTGGTGGATCTCGGTTTTGGTTTGTGGTTGAAGTGGTTGTGATGGATCTCGGTGGATTCGGAGATTGGGTTGCTGTGGAGGTTCTTGGGTCTGGTCGAGGTTGAAGGATGCTTGTTGATGGTGGTAATGGCTTCAGTTCGGCTTCGGTCATGGATTTTGGCGGTCTCAAGGTGGTGGATCTCGGCGATGGCTCTCGGTTTGGTGGCTGGTGGGTTTCGGTCACGGTAAGGGGTGGATCTTGGTTTGATGGTGGTTGTTGGTGCGACTGGTGGTTGAGGATGAAGAAGATGAAGAGTGAAAGGAAATGCTGCCAGCGCCCTGTTTTGTGTCTCTGAATTGAGTCAGCGTCGCGACGCTGAAAATTGCCTAGCGTCGCGACACTCGGTTCTTTAGGGTTAAGGTTTTTTTTTTTTTTTGGCAAAACCAAGTCTTGCGACGGATAAATCCATAGGGACGCGTCTCAAGAGATGTCTCCTTACTTGGCCGTCTCTTCTGGATCAACTTTGTATCTTCGTGATTTTGTCAAATTTTTATTTTGAAAATCCCGCTTGCACTGGCTTGCTTTGTCCAAAAAATTCCGTTTTTAATTTTTCCTGCAAAACTAACACACAAATTAAAAGTTCACACACAAAAATAAATTACAACAAATTGCATGGTTTGCCTCCCTGCTAGCGCTAAATTTTTCGTCTTCAGCCAGACGTGACTGAAATCTATCTGTTAAGGAGGTTTTAGTGTTGTTTTGGACGTCTGATTAAAGACAATCCCGTGAGCGTTGCTTTTGAAGGGTCTCTTCCAACGGTAAAGTGGCAAAAATTTTTTTGTCATATTTAGTGCTTGTGCAACCTTTTTGCTCCTTGTTGTTCCAGTGGTTCCTGCAAAGAAAGAAAGAAAATCAGGAGGTCTTATATGGTGCTTGACTTGGAATGGGAGTTCCATTCTGTCAAGCTTCTGGGTGATATCTTTGATTTGTACTCCCCGATACAGCGATGTTTTTCCTGAATGTTCTGGATTTTTAATTTGGTCTGACAATTGCTCCTTCATTTGCTCTGTTTATTGTTCACCTGAGGATGTAAAGATGTTTCTGACATTAGGTCTTCATCCTCTGATATGACTGGAATGGATGGTTCAGGTAGATTCTCATCAAACATCATGGTAAAGCATGCTCCAAGATCTTTATTTTGAGGATTGAAAGTTTGATCCTCCGTTGTTGGTGCAGTTGGTACAAATAGCTCAACTTCTTCGTCAGAATCAGAATCTGAATAATAAAAGTCAAATAGAGACTTTGCTGGTTTGGACTCCTGAACTGATACCTCTGGTTGTTGATACTGCTCAGCCTCCACCTCTGTTAAGGTGTCATTGTGGATTTCTGGGTACTTGAAGGCTTCATCAGTGTCATCTGAAACTGGTTCTTGTGGTATGTAGTTTTGGTTTTCTGTTAATTGTCTCACTTGATCTGTCATTCTTTGAAGGATTTCTGATTGTCTCTGAATTTGTGCATCTAATTGAACTTCCCGTTCTTCTAGCCAATCTTTGAGCATGTGAATCAACTGATTTTCCTCTGATGGTTCTGATTGTTGATGGAAATCATGGGTGGATGGTGGATAAGATGGAAAATGTGATGGTTCTTCGTACCTTGAATGATTCTGATAATTCTGCCACTCTGAAAAGTAAATGCATTGATCGCTCGGGTGGTTACCATCACAAATCACACATCTCCCCATTTCGTTCTGATGAGCAAATGTAATAGTGCTTGGTTCTGGCATCCAGTGATAATTGTTGGGCTGTACAACAGGTCTCAGAAAACAGGATTGTTGCTCCCAGATGTGGGGTGTATCTTCTTGTAAAGCTCGTAATCTTTCAATCTCCCAGTAGTGTTCCATTTTTTAACCACCTGAAAATACAATAAAGAAATAAAAATTACAGATAAAGATAAAGAAAATTAGATACAAGTAAATTGGATAGCTTCAAAATTAACAACTCAAGAAATATAAGTCCCCGGCAACGGCGCCAAAAACTTGACCGGCGTAAACACACACGTATAACGCAAGCGCACGTATCGTTCAAGTAGTATAAAAATATCGATCCCACGAGGACTTAATTCCTACTGTTGTTATTAATTATTGAATCTATTTATTTACAGATATCTAATTGAGGGTGAGGAGAATGATTGTTTGATTGGTTGAATGTGGTTTTACAAAATAAATAAAAAGACAAAAGAAAATACTAAGGAAAATAACAAAAGTCATAAAGATCTAGGGTTGTGATTCATTCTAATATCATTTAAAAGATGAAGTGGTTATTTTATGTTTGTGTAATAAATCAGTTTACTACCCTGGAACACTAAATTATGCAAAAGCCTCTGTCGATGGTCAGACGCATATACCCAGTTTAACCCAATTGAACCATATGTCTATGTCAACCAAATTATCTGGATTCATTAAGTTTAAGTTCCAATTATGGCTACCCCCGCCCAACAGGTATATTCCTATCCTGTAAGGAAATCTATTAAAGGGTTATCTATCCTCAAGGAAGATCGTGGGCTATTAAGTCTAAGGCTGAAACCTAAAATCTCTATGTCTAGTTCATTTTAGATTTACCACATCAATCTTATTGGTGATCAGACAACAAGAAGCATTAAGCTTAAGACTTAATAAAAAACCTTTAAATTACCCAAACTATAAAATAACCTCTTATAAACCGGTGATATTAAAATTCATCACAACCCCTAGATAGCTAACACATAACTAGGACTAGTAAAGACATAAAAGTAAAAGACACAAAGTAAAGCTGAAATGTAAAATACAATAAAATGCTAAGGTAAAAGGAATTACTTTTACTACTACTAATTTAGATATCTCCCATAAAATAATATATAAACTTGTGATAATATTACCAACCGACCAATCTGGCGGTATCCTGATTAAGTCAAATTCAGTCCAACCAGCCATTAAGGCGGTATCATAATTAAATTACCAACCGACCAATATAGTGGTATCCTTGATTAGTCAGGTTTAAACCAGATTAAAATAAATTGCCAACCGACCAATATAGCGGTATCCTTTTTAAGTCAGTATTTTAAATAGTGAATATATTATTTTTAAGGGAGATTAATCTAAATAGTAACAGTAAAAGAATTACCTTTCACCCTAGCTGGGAAATTACTTCCTCATGAATAGTAAAAACTGTAAAAAGTAAAAAAGTAAAAATTAAATTACTATTATTACAAAACGTAATTAAAATTATTTACAAAACTAAAAATAAAAAAAATAAAAAAAAAAACTAAAAGAAGAGAGAGAAACTCTCTCTTTAGAGAGAATTAAAGAGAGAGAGAGGTGTAGTTGAGGATGTGCTGGTCAAGGTTGACAAATTCATTTTCCCAGCATATTTTATTGTCCTTGATATGGAGGAAGACGCAGACGTGCCAATCATCCTTGGGAGACCATTCTTGGCTACAGGTCGAACCATTATTGATGTACAAAAAGGAGAATTAACCATGAGGGTACAGGACCAAGAAGTAACATTCAATGTTTTCAAGGCCATGAATTTCCCAGATGATGAAAAGAAGGAGGAATGTTTCAAACTCGATGTGATACACAGTACCATTCAGAACTCTGATGAAAGACAAAGTTCTACTGACAAACTTAAAACATGTCAATTGCCTGTGGAGCCTAAAGATAAAACATCTTTTGCACTGAAAGAGCCAATTCTTGCTCTACAAGCAACAGAAGAGAAAAAGTTCCACCAGCTCAACGAATTGGAGGAATTTCACAATCAGCCTTTTGAAGATGCCAAATTGTACAAAGAAAAGGGCAAGAAAAGACATGATGAGAAGTTAGTGCGCATACAACTGGAACCAGGGCAGAAGGTATTGTTAAAAAAATCAAGGGTGAAATTCTTCCCATGGAAGCCAAATCACGGTGGTCAGGTCCATTTGTGATCACCAAAGTTTTACCAATAGAGCCGTTGAGATACATGATCCTGATGCTAACAAAACTTTCAAGGTTAAAAACAAGCGTGTCAAGCACTACTGGGGAGAATCATTTGAGCGACAAAAAGAAAGTGTTACACTTTCAGATCCAGCTTAACGTTCGAGAAGCCAAGTCTGGCTGACGACTTTAAACTTAGCGCTAGCAGGGAGGCAACCCATGCAATTTGTGTATAAATTGTGATTTGGTGTGTTTTATTTTTGAGTGTTTAATTTTTGCAGGTTTAGTCATTTCAAGATGGAGAAGAAGCTCTCGCAAATCTTCGCAAGCAATTTCCTTCTCTCCCTCAAAAATCTCTCATGAAAGTTTACAAAGCTCGCTTGGAACGAATGAGACTACTGACGATCCATGGTTCCTAATGACATTCGTTGGGTAATTGAAGCACGAGTCCGATTGGCAGGTGAGTCTTCTGACTCTTTTATTTCACATCTGCCGGGTTTAGGAAGAAGCACATATGCAAAGAAACGTAGAGCTAAGCAAATGGGTGTGTGTTTCAAATGTGCACGATTTAATTGCAACACTCGTTGTCGTTCTTTAGGAATGGTGTCTGATAATCGCGAAGACAAAATTAACTTCATTAGGGATGGCTTGAGTAAGGAGTCTTTAGATGATATATCTTTAACTCTTGAGAAGCATCCCAGTGGATATGTTCATATAGCCATTCGCAAATTACATACACAATTTCAAAAAGAAAGACAACAGTTAAGTCTTGGGAATCTGACTCAAAAAGACCCTGTTTGCCAATTTATAAGAAAATTGGAGGGAAAGCTTGTCCCTGACGCATAGACGTTAATTAAGCTGTAAATTCTTGTACATATTATATCTCTTGTCTTTTCTAATAATTGTTATTTGTTTTGTTGTTTTCTTTTATTTTCTCCGACAGGATCCATATTTTGTTGACTATCACGATCTATTTTACTATTTTGCTACTAATCATCCTTTGGAAGATACTTGTGCTATTTTTACTCACCCATTTCAGGTATTATAAATTTAACTCATCATTGTACTTTTGAAGACATCCAGAGTTAAAAAAATGGAAACCACTTCAAGAAGACGAGTTGAAAACATTTGTGTATTTTGCGGTAGTACTGTTGGTACTAAACCACAATACATAGAAGCAGCACAAGAATTGGGTCGAGTCTTAGCTGTAAGGAATATGCACTTAATATATGGAGGAGGCAATCTTGGACTAATGGGGATTGTTTCAAAGGCCGTACAGGAAGGAGGCAGTCACGTTTTGGGAATCATCCCAAAACCCTTGGCAGAGGCAAATCTTATTGAACCATCAAACGGAGAGGAACTGATCGTACCAGGTATGTCTGAACGACTGATAGAAATGATTAACCGTCCTGATGCTTTTATTGCTTTGCCAGGTGGCTTGGGCACATTGGAGGAAATTTTTATTGTACTATTGGGCGAACCTAAACATACACCAGAAACCCATTGGGCTGTACAACGTTGATGGGTTTTATGATTTTCTTTGTGTGTTTCTTGATGATGCTGAAGAAATGGGTTCGTGTCAAAACCTTTAAAAGAACTCCTCTTTACTGCCAGAACTCCTCCGGATCTAATTGACCAACTCATAGCCTATGAACCAAAAGTTGACCCTATCATATCAAAGATAAATTGGTCCGAGGACGATCGTGGTAAGAGGCGTAGAATTAATCTGGATCTTAACCTTTAATTTCCTGTAAATTTTCAGCTAACCAGGTACGACCTTCTAAACTCTTCTTCTACTGTTTAAGACATTGGGGACAATGTCTCATTTAGGTTTGGGGGAGGAAATTAGTTGATTAGTATCTTGTTTTTAGTTTGTGTGTGTTATTTTATTTTTAGTCCAAATTTTTTTCGAAAAATACAAAAAAATTTCAAAAATTTCAAAAATTACAAAAATATTTTGTGTTTTTTTTTGTGTTTATTTAATTTGACTAAAAAAGTGAAATTGGTAAGAGATAGCCGAGTAAGGAGTTTTCCACTCCTGAGACGTATCTCAAGCCTATTTTCGAAACAAGTTAATTTTTGTTTATTTTATTTTGAATTATTTAATTTGTGAATTCTCCTTAAAAGGACTAAAATGGATCTTATATGCTTAGTTGGCAGGTATTATCAACATACATGGAAACATACAGACATGAGCTATAATTGAAAAGTTTGTAATATTCCGTGCTCTAGTTTAATTGGAGGAAGCATCTATAAATAGTAATGGAATAAATAAAAAAAAAAAAATTTCTGATGTACAAAAATAAAGTATCTAAGATCCGGGTTATTAAGTCTGTAAGGTGTTTTAACACCTAGTGCCCTAAAACCAACTGGTTTGGGAGTCACTGGCCCAAAGCTCGCTACATGGATCGAATATGCTACAAAATATATATATATATATCTGAAGTCTGAGTAATTAAGTTCGTAGGGGTGTCTTAACACCTGGTGCCCTAAAGCCAACTGGTTTGGGAGCCACCGACCCAAAGCTCGCTACATAGACGGAAGGTATTGTATATAAAATAAAAGTCAAAATTCAGAAAAAGCAAAGAAAAAATCAGAAAAATGAGAAAAATTATTTCATTGCTACAAAAAGGTGTGAAATCTGATAGAACTTTAGGACAAAAAATTACTCTCTTATCAACTGCACTTATGACTGTTGTGGGCAAAAATGAGTTGTTTAATATTTTGTTGGTTGTGTATATGAAGAATGGTAAAAATAATCGGAGAATTTACTTATTCGGTAATTTAGAAAGAAACAAAACAACTAGTAACTTGGAGTAGAAGTTTCACCTAATTAGTCACTAACATCTTTATTCTATTTTCGCTTGTCTTTTTGCTTTTGTGTGCATTAGTTTTTAATACCTTTTTACTTTTGTAAAATTTTGGGGTATCATTGTGTAAACCCTCACGAGACTACAACTCGTCCACTAGGGACACCTAGGGGTTTAAAGGCTTGTTGCATACGCAAATGCAACCGTGATCCCTACGAAAGTGGCTTAGTTAATTTTATTTCTTATGTTATTTTATTTTGTTTTGCTCGAGGACTAGCAAAATGTTAGGTTTAGGGGTGTGATGAGTGGTATTTTTATCACTATTTCTCACTCATTTGACTTAATGTTTTGTATTGTTTCTCGAGATTTATGAACGTTTTGATGTGTTTTGCTGTGTTTGGCAGATAAATAAAGTTTGGATAGCACTGGAGGCAATTTGGGGCAAAACCGGACAAAAATGCGTCAGCATGGATATTTTGGTCTTTTGCGCGTCGCGACGCCCGAACCTTCAGCGTCGCGACGCCCAGCATACGCCGAATCTGCTAACATGCGCCTGGTCAACTGCTCGGAATTTGAGAAGTTTGACTTTGCTAACATGCGCCGTGACACGTGTCACCACCACAGAAGATCCGCTAACGTGCGCACGCCACATCATCATGACGTCACCAATGATGTCATGAACAGTGCCACGTCACCAATGACGTCATGAACAGTGCCACGTCATCAATGACGTCAGCTTCATAATTGAGTTCCAGCCGCCATTACACGTGTCAACCTTATCCTCTTATCGAATCGCTACGTGTCAAGCTGTCCTTGTGCCACGTCTCACTGTACCCGGGGTCGCGACGCTGAACTGTACCCAGCGTCGCGACGCTGGGACCTTACTCGCGCCTATAAATAGAGCTCGAAATTTCTGATTTCAGTGTACCATTCCCTCTCTCTTATTTGATGTAAATAGGGAATTCTTCTCTCTCTAAGTTTCGTTTTAATTTTTAGTTTTTACTTTGTAATAATTTTAATTAGGTTTTGTAATAATAGTAATTTAATTTTTACTTTTTTACTTTTTACAGTTTTTACTATTCATGAGGAAGTAATTTCCCAGCTAGGGTGAAAGGTAATTCTTTTACTGTTACTATTTAGATTAATCTCCCTTAAAAATAATATATTCACTATTTAAAATACTGACTTAAAAAGGATACCGCTATATTGGTCGGTTGGCAATTTATTTTAATCTGGTTTAAACCTGACTAATCAAGGATACCACTATATTGGTCGGTTGGTAATTTAATTATGATACCGCCTTAATGGCTGGTTGGACTGAATTTGACTTAATCAAGATACCGCCAGATTGGTCGGTTGGTAATATTATCACAAGTTTATATATTATTTTATGGGAGATATCTAAATTAGTAGTAGTAAAAGTAATTCCTTTTACCTTAGCTTTTATTGTATTTTACTTTTCAGCTTTACTTTTATGTCTTTTACTTTATGTCTTTACTAGTCCTAGTTATGTGTTAGCTATCTAGGGGTTGTGATGAATTTTAATATCACCGGTTTATAAGAGGTTATTTTATAGTTTGGGTAATTTAAAGGTTTATTTATTAAGTCTTAAGCTTAATGCTTCTTGTTGTCTGATCACCAATAAGATTGATGTGGTAAATCTAAAATGAACTAGACATAGTGATTTTAGGTTTCAGCCTTAGACTTAATAGCCCACGATCTTCCTTGAGGATAAATAATCCTTTATAGATTTCCTTACAGGATAGGAATATACCTGTCGGGCGGGGGTAGCCATAATTGGAACTTAAACTTAATGAATCCAAATAATTTGGTTGACATAGACATATGGTTCAATTGGGTTAAACTGGGTATTTGCGTCTGACCATCGACATAGGCTTTTGCATAATTTAGTGTTCCAGGGTAGTAAACTGATTTATTACACAAACATAAAATAACCACTTCATCTTTTAAATGATATTAGAATGAATCACAACCCTAGATCTTTATGACTTTTGTTATTTTCCTAGTTTCTTTTGTCTTTTATTTATTTTGTAAAACCACATTCAACCAATCAAACAATCATTCTCCTCCCACCCTCAATTAGATATCTGTAAATAAATAGATTCAATAATTAATAACAACAGTAGGAATTAAGTCCTCGTGGGATCGATATTTTATATACTACTTGAACTATACGTGCGCTTACGTTATACGTGTGTGTTTACGCCGGTCAAGTTTTTAACGCCGTGCCAGTTAATAAGATAACCACTTCATCTTGAAATAATATTGGAAGAAATCACAACCCTAGATAGTTTTTAATATTGATTTTCTTAAAACCTATTTTCGACTATTTTATTTACTTGCTTTTAAATTTAGAATCGTCACCATTTCAAATCAATCAATCAACTTGTTAGATATTAGTAATCATTTGACCTCATAAAAATTAATAGTTTAGATATAAGTCCTCGTGGGATCGATATTTTTATACTACTTGAACGATACGTGCGCTTGCGTTATACGTGTGTGTTTACGCCGGTCAAGTTTTTGGCGCCGTTGCCGGGGACTTATTTATCTTTTATTATTAGTTTAGGGGTTAGATACGTTACTTGTATCTAATTTCTTTTTACTTATTGTTTTTGTTTTCTGTGTTTCAGGTTCTCAGAAACTTCATGAGACGAACCAGAAGCTTTGAACTCCGACCGCTTGACCCAGAAATTGAAAGAACCATCAGACAGTTGAGAAGGAAAGGCGAGAAGGCCAAGAAGCTTTAGTCAACATGGAACCTGAACCTTTGAACGTTGCACCACCAATTCCCATTCGAGATAGAACCATTCCGGTGGTTGACAGACTCATTTCCTGTATTGTACTTCCTCCCTTACCAGCAAATGCATGTGACATCAAAACTTGCATTCAGATGATTCAGCACTCAGTTCAGTTCGGGGGAAATGCAACCGAAGATCCTAATGCCCACATCAGCAACTTCCTGGAAGTTTGCGGCACGTTCAATTTCAACCGAGGAGCTGAAGAAGCTATGAGGCTGAGAGTTTTCCCATATTCCCTGAAGGACAGAGCTAAAGCTTGGCTACATTCACTACCAGCAGGTTCTATCACAACTTGGAACACCTTAGCCACCAAATTTCTTGCAAAGTACTTTCCACCAGCCAGAACCGGAAAATTGAGGAATGACATCACATCCTTTGTACAACAAGATTCAGAATCCCTCTGCGAAGCTTGGGAAAGGTACAAAGATTTACTCCGGAAATGTCCTCACCATGAGATTCCAAAGTGGCTACAAGTTCAGACCTTCTACATGGACTTTCTGGAATAATGAGAACCACAATCGATGCTGCTGCTGGAGGAGCCTTGATGGCAAAAGGAGAAGATCAAGCCTGGGACCTAATCGAAGAAATGGCCAACAACAATTCCTTGTGGCCAACAGAAAGAGCATGATCCAAAGAATTGCAGGAATCTATGAAGTTGGAGCAATACAGCAGTCAACACCAAACTGGATCAAATATGCAAATTCATGGAGACTCTTACCACTGGATCCACAAGTTCACCAGAACCACACCAACTTGAAGAGACGGTGAATTATGTCAACAATTTCAACAGACAGGGGAACAATCCATATTCCAACACCTACAACCCAGGGTGGAGGAATCATCCTAATTTTTCATGGAGCAACCATTCAGGGCAAAAGAACTATCCACCCTGGATTCCAGCAACAGAACAAAAGCCAGGAGCAGACAAAGAACCAGTGATGGCAGAGATGTTAGCTCAATTAAAAAAATATGAAGCCATGATTCAGAGCCAATCAGCTTCCATCAAAGCACTGGAGAATCAAATCGGACAACTGGCCAATGCTCAGAGTTACAGACCGCCAGGTAATCTTCCCAGCAACATAGAACCAAATCCAAGGAACCGAGGGAAAGAGCAATGTCTTAAGCCATTACCTTAAAAAGTGGTACTGAGATCAACAAAGATGTTGGAATCAAGTCAACAACTGAGGAAGTTCCAAAGAAACAAAGCAACAGATGGAGGAAAGAGAAGCAAAAGAAAAAGAAGCAAAGGAAAAAGAAAAAGAACAGATCACTCCACCACCCTTTTCCTCAACGTCTTCAGAAGAACAAATTGGACAAGCAGTTTGCTCGTTTCTTGGAGATTTTCAAAAAGCTGCACATCAACATACCATTTGCAGAAGCCTTGGAACAAATGCCCCGTTATGTCAAATTCATGAAAGACATTCTTTCACGAAAACGGAGATTGGGAGACTACGAGACAGTAGCTTTGACGGAAGAGTGCAGCGCCATCATTCAGAGGAAACTTCCCCCGAAGTTGAAAGATCCTGGCAGTTTCACAGTTCCATGCACCATTGGAGAACATTATATCGGTAAGGCTTTTTGTGATTTAGGTGCCAGTGTTAATTTAATGCCTTTTTCTATTTACAGGAAACTGCAAATTGGAGAAGCAATGCCTACTTCAGTATCTTTGCAACTTGCTGATCGAACACTCGCATTTCCGAGAGGAGTCGTTGAAAATGTGCTGGTCAAAGTTGACAAACTCATCCTTCCAGCAGATTTTCATCATTCTTGACATGGAAGAAGACAAAGAAGTACCTATCATTCTTGGAGAACCATTTTTGGCTACAGGTAAAACTGTAATTGATGTGCAAAAAGGAGAACTAACCATGAAAGTGCAGGACCAAGAAGTGACATTTAATGTTTTCAAAGCTATGAAATTTCCGAGCGATGAAAAGGAAGAAGAAGAATGCTTCAGAGTTGATGTAATTGATAGTATCATTCAGGATACTGAGCCAAATCCCACGGATACACTTGAAGCTTGCATCACCAACATGACTAACAGCGAGCTAGATACTGAAATCCTGGAATGTATCAACTACCTTGACAAACCATTCCGATTCAAAGCAACACCACCAGTTGAAAGCTTGGAACTGCCAAAGAAAGATCGAATCAAGCCTTCGATTGAAGAACCACCACAGCTGGAGCTGAAGTCACTTCCGAGCCATCTCAGGTATGTATTTCTTGGAAACTCTTCTGAATTACGTGTTATTATTTCTTTTCTCTAACATTGGAGCAGGAAGAAAAGTTGCTGAGAGTGTTACGAGAGCACAAAAGAGCCATTGGCTGGACTATAGCAGACATTCGAGGCATTAGTCCATCATTTTGCATGCACAAAATCTTGATGAACGATGAGTACAAACCCCAGTGGGCATCAACGGAGACTCAATCCAATCATGAAGGAAGTTGTGAAGAAAGAAATCATCAAATGGTTGGATGCTGGCATCATTTACCCCATCTCAGATAGCACTTGGGTAAGTCCCATGCAGTGTGTACCAAAGAAAGGAGGAATTACTGTGGTCACCAATGAAAAGAATGAGCTGATCCCAACAAGAACGGTGACTGGATGGAGAGTATGCATGGATTACAGGAAGCTGAACAAAGCCACGAGAAAGGACCATTTTCCGCTGCCATTCATTGACCAGATGCTAGACAGATTGGCAGGACATGAGTTCTATTGCTTTCTTGACGGATATTCAGGGTACAATCAGATTGCTATTGCCCCCAGAAGATCAGGAGAAAACCACTTTTACATGTCCCTATGGTACTTTTGCTTTCCGCAGAATGCCATTTGGATTATGTAATGCTCCTGCTACATTTCAGCGTTGCATGATGGCCATCTTCTCAGACATGCTGGAGCAGAGTATGGAGGTTGTTATGGATGATTTTTCTATGTTGGAGATTCTTTTGACCATTGTTTGCAAAATTTGGAACAGGTGTTACAAAGGTGCGAAGATACAAACCTGGTACTCAACTGGGAGAAATGCCACTTTATGGTGCAGGAAGGCATTGTTCTTGGACACCGGATCTCACAAAAGGGAATCGAGGTAGACAAAGCAAAAATCGAGACAATTGAGAAACTACCTCCACCAACATCTGTCAAATGGATTCGAAGTTTTCTTGGACATGCAGGATTTTACAGGAGATTTATCAAAGACTTTTCCAAGATTGCCAAACCTCTTTGCAATCTTCTGGAAAAGGATGTGTCTTTCAACTTCACCAAAGAATGCCAGGAAGCTTTCGAGATCTTAAAACAAAAGCTGGTTTCTGCCCCATCATTGTAGCACCAGATTGGACCCTTCCATTTGAGGTAATGTGTGATGCTAGTGATTTTGCTGTAGGTGCAGTTTTGGGACAACGCAAAGCAAAGATTTTCCACACCATTTACTACTCCAGCAGAACTCTGAATGAAACTTAACTCAACTACACAACCACTGAAAAGGAGTTGCTCGCAGTTGTATACGCTTTTGACAAATTTCGCTCCTATCTGCTGGGTCCCAAAGTGGTGGTCTACACAGATCATTCAGCAATCAAATATCTTATCACAAAGAAAGATGCCAAACCCAGATTGATCCGTTGGATACTTCTTCTGCAAGAATTCGACGTGGAGATTCGAGACAGGAAAGGAACAGAAAACCAGGTGGCAGACCACTTATCGAGGCTCGAGAATGGAGAAACAGCTGGCAAAGAATTATCAATCAAAGAAACTTTTCCAGATGAACAGCTGTTCGCCATGAAACAACAGGAAGTCCCTTGGTATGCTGACTATGTCAACTACATTGTGTCAGGAAAATGGCCGTTGGAATGGACAACTCAGCAACGGAAGAAGTTCTTCAAAGAAGTCAAGCACTATGTCTGGGATGAACCGTACATGTTTAAACGATGTGCTGATCAATTATTGAGACGGTGTGTTCCACAGGAGGAGGTCAACAGTGTTTTGCAACACTGTCATTCATCACCATACGGCGGACACTTCAGCGGAAACAAAACTGCAGCAAAAGTTCTTTAATCAGGTTTGTTCTGGACCATACTTTTTAAAGATGTTTATCTTTTTGCTTTTCAATGTGACAGGTGCCAGAGAACAGGGAATATTTCAAGAAGAAATGAAGGACCGTTGCAAAACATTCTGGAAGTGGAGATATTCGATGTATGGGGTATTGATTTCATGGGACCATTTGTTCCATCATTTGGAAACATGTACATTCTGGTTGCTGTAGACTACGTCTCCAAATGGGTCGAAGCAATTGCACTGTCATCCAATGATTCAAAAGTGGTGATCAAATTCCTGAAAAAGAACATTTTCACTCGATTCGGAACACCTCGGGCAATTATCAGCGATGGTGGCTCACATTTCTGCAACAGATCCAAATATGGAGTTACTCACAAGATTGCCATAGCTTACCATCCACAGTCAAATGGACAGGTTGAAGTTTCAAACAGGGAGATCAAGAGAATCCTAGAAAGAACCGTTGGATCAACAAGGAGGGACTGGTCAACAAAACTAGATGATGCATTATGGGCCTACCGAACAGCTTACAAGACACCCATTGGTATGTCTCCATATCGATTGGTGTTTGGGAAAGCATGCCATCTACCAGTTGAGCTTGAACACAAGGCGTACTGGGCACTGAAGAAGTTGAATCTTGACTCACAAGCTGCAGGGGAGAAAAGATTTCACCAACTCAATGAATTGGAGGAATTTTGCCTACAGGCTTATGACAATGCCAAATTATACAAGGAAAAGACCAAAAAATGGCATGACCGAAAAATAGTGCACAGACAGTTAGAACCAAGGCAGCAGGTGTTGTTGTACAACTCGAGATTGAAAATTTTTCCTGGAAAGTTGAAATCTAGGTGGTCCGGACCATTTGTGATCACTCAGGTTTTACCATATGGAGCTGTTGAGTTACTGGATCCCAATACCAACAACACATTCAAGGTTAACAGTCAGCGTGTCAAGCACTACTGGGGAGAATCATTTGAGCGACAAAAAGAAAGTGTCACACTTTCAGATCCAGCATAAACGTTCGAGCAGTCACGTCTAGCTGACGATTTTAAACTTAGCGCTCGCAGGGAGGCAACCCATGCAATTTTTGTATATATTGTGATTTGATGAGATTTAATTTTGTGTGTTTAGTTTTTGCAGATTAAGTCATTTCAAGATGGAAGAAGCTCTCGCAAATCTTCACAAGCAATTTCCTTCTCTCCCTCAAAAATCTCTAATGAAAGTAAATATAGGACCTGAAAACACCATGAACAGTTTTCTTGGTCAGCAATTCATTGATGACTCTGCCTATAGAATCACTGTAGAAGGATTAAAATATGTTATACTTATGAAGTTAGATATAGCTTACTTTGTACACATGCTAAGTCGGTATTTGGATGCTCCAACATTGTGGCGTTGGTTGGCTTGCAAGAAAGTACTGAATACTTGCAATCAACTAAATCACATGGCCTGCACCGAATAAAAGATGGGAAACTTAACTTCAATGGTATACAGATGCAGATTGGGCATGTGATCTAAGATGACAGAAGATCTATAAGAGCTTATTGTATTTATCTAGGGAATAATTTGATTTCTGGTCTTCAAAGAAGCATAAAGTGGTTGCTAGATCCAGTAGTGAAAGTGAGTATAGGTTATCTTCAAATGCAAATGCAAAATTAGCATGGCTACAATCCTTGCTCGGTGAGTTTAAGTTCATGTCCATTTCTACTCCTATATTTGTGGTGTGACAATGAAAGTGCCGCGGTCATTGTTAAGAATTTTACAAAGCTCGCTTGGAACGGATGAGGTTACTGACAATCCATAGTGTGACCAATGACATTCGTTGGGTAATTGAAGCACGAGTCCGATTGGCAGGTGAGTCTTCTGACTCTTTTATTTCACATCTGCCTGGTTTTGGAAGAAGCACCTATGCAAAGAAACGTAGAGCTAAACGAATGGATGTTTGTTACAAATGTGCACGATGGAATTGCAATACTCGTTGTCGTTCTTTAGGAATGGTGTCTGTTAATCGCGAAGACAAAATTAAATTCATTAGGGATGGCTTGAGTAAGGAGTCTTTAGATGATATATCTTCGACTCTTGAGACGCATCCCAGTGGATATGTTCACATAAACTTTCGCAGATTACATACACAATATCAAAAAGAAAGACAACAGTTAAGTCTTGGGAATCTGACTAAAAAAGACCCTGTTTGCCAATTTATAAGAAAATTGGATGGGAAGCTTGTCCCTGACGCATAGACGTTAATTAAGCTGTAAATTCTTGTACATATTATATCTCTTTGTCTTTTCTAATAATTGTTATTTGTTTTGTTGTTTTCTTTTATTTTCTCCGACATGATCCAGATTTTGTTGACTATCACGATCTATTTTACTATTTTGCTACTAATCGTCCTTTGGAAGATACTTGTGCTATTTTTACTCACCCTTTTCAGGTATTATAAATTCAACTCATCATTGCACTTTTGAAGACATCCAGAGTAAAAAATGGAAACCACTTCAAGAAGACGAGTTGAAAACATTTGTGTGTTTTGCGGTAGTACTGTTGGTACTAAACCACAATACATAGAAGCAGCACAGGAATTGGGTCGAGTCTTAGCTGTAAGGAATATGCACTTAATATATGGAGGAGGCAATCTTGGACTAATGGGGATTGTTTCAAAGGCCGTACAGGAAGGAGGTAGTCACGTTTTGGGAATCATCCCAAAACCCTTGGCAGAGGCAAATCTTATTGAACCATCAAACGGAAAGGAACTGATCGTACCCGGTATGTCTGAACGACTGATAGAAATGATTAACCGTGCTGATGCTTTTATTGCTTTGCCAGGTGGCTTGGGCACATTGGAGGAAATTTTTATTGTACTATCTTGGGCGAACCTAAACATACACCAGAAACCAATTGGGCTGTACAACGTTGATGGGTTTTATGATTTTCTTTGTGTGTTTCTTGATGATGCTCGAAGAAATGGGTTCGTGTCAAAACCTTTAAAAGAACTCCTCTTTACTGCCAGAACTGCTCCAGATCTAATTGACCAACTCATAGCCTATGAACCAAAAGTTGACCCTATCATATCAAAGATAAATTGGTCCGAGGACGATCGTGGTAAGAGGCGTAGAATTAATCTGGATCTTAACCTTTAATTTCCTGTAGATTTTCAGCTAACCAGGTACAACCTTCTAAACTCTTCTTCTACTGTTTAAGACATTGGGGACAATGTCTTATTTAGGTTTGGGGGAGGAAATTAGTTGATTAGTATCTTGTTTTTAGTTTGTGTGTTATTTTATTTTTAGTCTTAAATTTTTTCGAAAAATACAAAAAAATTGAAAAATTTTCAAAAATTACAAAAATATTTTGCATTTTTGTGTTTTTATTTTGACTAAAAAGGTGAAATTGGTAAAAGATAGCCTGGTAAGGAGTTTCCACTCCTGAGACGTATCTCCAACCTATTTTTGAAACAAGTTAACTTTTGTTTATTTCATTTTAAATTATTTAATTTGTGAATTCTCCATAATACTGACTAAAATGGATCTTCATATGCTTAGTTGGCAGGTATTATCAACATACATGGAAACATACAGACATGAGCCGTAATTGAAAAGTTTGTAATATTCCGTGCTCTAGTTTAATTGGAGGAAGCATCTATAAATAGTAATGGAATAAAAAAAAAAAATTTCTGATGTACAAAAATAAAGTATCTAAGATCCGGGTTATTAACTCTGTAAGGGTGTTTTAACACCTAGTGCCCTAAAACCAACTGGTTTGGGAGTAACTGGCCCAAAGCTCGCTACATGGATCGAATATGCTACAAAATATATATATATCTGAAGTCTGAGTAATTAAGTTCGTAGGGGTGTCTTAACACTTGGTGCCCTAAAGCCAACTGGTTTGGGAGCCACCGACCCAACACTCGCTACATAGACGGAAGATATTGTATATAAATAAAAAAAATAGAGAAAAAATCAAAGAAAAAATTCAGAAAAATGAGAAAAATTATTCCATTTGCTATAAAAGGTGGGAAATCTGATAGAACTTTAGGACAAAAATATTACTCTCTTATCAACTGCACTTATGACTGTTGTGGGCAAAAATGAGTTGTTTAAAATTTTGTTGGTTGTGTATATGAAGAATGGTAAAAATAATCGGAGAATTTACTTATTCGGTAATTTAGAAAGAAACAAAACAACTAGTAACTTGGAGTAGAAGTTTCACCTAATTAGTCACTAACATCTTTATTCTCTTTTCGCTTGTCTTTTTGCTTTTGTGTGCATTAGTTTTACTACCTTTTTTACTTTTGTAAAATGTTTGTGGGTATCATTGCTGTAAGCCCTCACGAGACTACAACTCGTCCACTAGGGACACCTAGGGGTTTAAAGGCTTGTTGCATATGCTAAATGCAACCGTGATCCCTACGAAAGTGGCTTATTTAAATTTTAATTATGTTATTTTATTCTATGTTTTGCTCGAGGACTAGCAAAATGTTAGGTTTGGGGGTGTGATGAGTGGTATTTTTATCACTATTTCCCACTCATTTATCCTAATATTTTGTATAATTTCTTGAGTCTTGTGAATATTTTGATGTGTTTTGTGTTATTTTATAGATAAATAAAGTTTCAGGACATTCTGGAGGTGATTTGGGGCAAAACAGTGAAAATTGGCGAAAAAGGGCATTTTGGTAATTTCCAGCGTCGCGACGCCCAGACCGTCAGCGTCGCGACGCCCAGCATACGCCGAATCTGCTAACATGCGCCTGGTCAACTGGTCAGAATTTGAGAAGTTTGACTTTGCTAACATGCGTCGTGCCACGTGTCACCACCACAGAAGATCCGCTAACGTGCGCACACAACATCATCATGACGTCACCAATGACGTCATGAACAGTGCCACGTCACCAATGACATCATGAACAGTGACACGTCATCAATGACGTCAGCTTCATAATTGAGTTCCAGCCGCCATTACACGTGTCGACCTTATCCTCTTAGCCGCCTTGCCACGTGTCAAGCAGAGAATGGGCCACGTCTCACTGTACCCAGCGTCGCGACGCTGAACTGTACCCAGCGTCGCGACGCTGGGACCTTACTCTCGCCTATAAATAGAGCTCGAAATTTCTGATTTCAGTGTACCATTCCTCTCTCTTATTTGATGTAAATAGGGAATTCTTCTCTCTCTAAGTTTCGTTTTAATTTTTAGTTTTTACTTTTGTAATAATTTTAATTACTTTTTGTAATAATAGTAATTTACTTTCTTATTTTACAGTTTTTACTATTCACTATGAGGAGGTAACTTCCCTATGCTAGGGTGAAAGGTAATTATATTACTATTGCTATTTAGATTAATCTCCCTTAAAAATGATATATTTACTATTTAAAATATTGATTAATCAAGGAAACCGCTATATTGGTCGGTTGGCAATTCAATTTAATTTGGTTTAAACCTGATTAATCAAGGAAACCGCTATATTGGTCGGTTGGTAAATTTATTTTCTGTTGGTTTGAACCTGATTAATCAATGATACCGCCAGATTGGTCGGTTGGTAAATTTATTTTGGTACCGCCTTTATGGCTGGATTATGGACAAATATTACCACCTATATGGCTGGTTGGACTTAATTTGACTTAATCAGGATACCGCCAGATTGGTCGATTGGTAAAATATTATCACAAGTTTATATATTATTTTAATGGGAGATATCTAAATTAGTAGTAGTAGAAGTAATTCCTTTTGCCTTAGCATTTTATTTCATTTGTAATTTACTTTTCAGCATTTTACTCACCGCAATTACTTTTCAGCATTTTCATTTTATGTCTTTTAAGTTTGTATTAGCCCTAGTTATGTGTTGTAACTAAGTTAGTTATCTAGGGTTGTGATGAAATCCAATATCACGGGTTTATAAGGGTTAGATTATAATTTGGGTAATATAAAGATTTATTTATTGAATCTTAATCTTAATGCTCTTTAATTAACTGGCCATAAATTAAATTCATTAGGTAAATTTAAAATGAACTAGACATAGGGATTTTAAGTTTAAGACCTTAGACTCAATAGCCCACGATCTTCCTTAAGGATAGATAACCCTTTTAATAGATTTCCTTACAGGATAGGAATATACCTGTCGGGCGGGGGTAGCCATAATTGGAACTTAATCTTAATGAATCTAGGTAATTTGGTTGACATACACATATGGTTCAATTGGATTATACTAGGTATTTGTAATTGACCATCGAAAGAGGCTTTTACATAAATTAGTGTTCCAGGTTAATAAATCAATATATTACCCAACTATAAAATAACCAGTTCATCTTTAAATAATATTGGAAGAAATCACAACCCTAGATAGTTTTTAATATTGAATTTTCTTAAAACCTATTTTCGACTATTTTATTTACTTACTTTTAAATTTAGAATCGTCACCATTTCAAATCAATCAATCAACTTGTTAGATATTAGTAATCATTTGACCTCATAAAATTAATAGTTTAGATATTAAGTCCTCGTGGGATCGATATTTTTATACTACTTGAACGATACGTGCGCTTGCGTTATACGTGTGGTTTACGCCGGTCAAGTTTTTGCCTTGTTGTGAAATCACGATCACTCTTGGGAGTGTTTGAGGAAAAACCGAATTCGTATTATTACTACAAGAATAATACACAAGTTTTACAAACAAGAAAACTCACAAAAACCTCTCTCACTCTCTCTGTACAAATCACACACTCATTGGGATGATGTTCAACTGATCCAGAGGCTCCATTTTATAGTGATCAAACCGTGTGAACAGTGTCACGCGGTTTGCCAACTCACTCACACGTTTCCAGCTACCATGGCCATGCAAGTCAAGCTTGCTTTCGGTGCAAGCTGACTTTCTGGCAACCAACAAATCTCCCACTCGGTGAAGATTTTTCCAAAATCTGAGCCGACCATCAATCATCCAAAATCCGGATCCTTCAAAGGATCCTCCCCTGGCTGCATCTGTATGACTGCCTACGTACCCTGAGTTGGGATCAAGCCAATCGTAGTTCTCTGTATCTGAAAAACAATCGTCATCTGAAAGCTATCCCAGCTGTGTCTCTGCACAACTCTAGCTTGTCTCGAGAAACCACCTTTGTTAACATGTCGGCTGGATTCTCATCTGTATGGATCTTTACTAGTCTCAGCAGTTGTTGATCCATCACCTCGCGTAGCCAGTGATAGCGAATATCAATATGTTTCGTCCGGGAATGATACATTGAGTTCTTGCTCAAGTCCAGAGCACTCTGACTGTCGCAATGTATCTTGAATTCTGTCTGTTTGATCCCTAACTCTTGGAGAAACCGCTTTAGCCACAACATTTCTTTTCCTGCCTCAGCTATGGCAATGTACTCAGCTTCTTTTGTGGATAATGCTATACACCTCTGCAATCTTGACTGCCATGACACAGCTCCCCCTGCAAAAGTGTAAATGAATCCTGATGTAGATTTCCTACCATCAAGATCTCCCGCCATATCTGACTCTGTATAGCCTTCCAAGATCGGATCAGCTCCCCCGTAACACAGATGAAACTTCGTTGTACCCTTCAGGTACCTGAGAATCCATTTGACTGCTTCCCAGTGTTGTTTTCCAAGATTATAGAGAAAACGGCTCACTACACCAACTGCGTGTGCAATATCTGGCCTGGTACATACCATTGCATACATTAGGCTTCCAACTGCTGAAGAATACGGTATTGCTGACATTTCCTCTATCTCTTTCTTGGATGAGGGGCACGAACTCTTGCTCAGTTTGAAATGGTGCGCTAGCGGAACGCTGACTGGTTTGGCTTTCTGTATATCGAACCTTCTGATTACCCGTTCAATATACCTCTCCTGTGAAAGCCACAGCTTCTTGTTCTGTCTGTCACGAACAATCTCCATTCCCAAAATCTGTTGAGCTGGTCCCAAGTCTTTCATGTCGAAAGCCTTGGAGAGTTCCTTCTTCAGCTGGCTAATCTTCGCTGCTTCTTGTCCAACAATCAACATGTCATCTACATACAGTAGAAGAGCAACGAAATTTCCATCTGGAAACCTCTGAATGTATACACATTGATCTGCTGCAGTTCTTTTGTAGCCTTGACCCACCATAAATGAGTCGAACTTCTTGTACCACTGCCTTGGTGCTTGTTTGAGCCGGTACAAGCTCTTTTTCAGCTTGCAAACAAGGTTTTATTTACCTGAAACCTTGAATCCTTCTGGCTGCTCCATGTAGATTTCTTCATTCAGATCACCATGAAGAAATGCTGTTTTGACATCCATCTGTTCAAACTCCAAGTTCAGTCTGGCTACCAATCCCAGGATAACTCGGATTGAAGCCATCTTTACCACCAGTGAAAAAATCTCATCAAAGTCAATCCCCTTTTTCTGTAGGAATCCTTTGACCACTAGCCGAGCTTTGTGTTTCACCACTTTTCCGCTGCCATCTTTCTTGAGCTTGAATACCCATTTGTTACTCAGTGCCTTCATTCCATGTGGGAGCTTGACTATCTCATAAGTGTTGTTTTTCTGCAGAGATTCCATCTCATCATGCATTGCGTATCCAAATTCTATTCTCTTGGGCTTTTCAATGTCTTCTATTGTCTGGTCTTCAAGAAACACTACATCTCTGCTTCTGATGACCTTCCTTTCCTTCGGGTCCCATAACCTGTTTCCAAATTCTTCGTCTCCATAGCCTATGAAGATGCATGGAGTAGTCCTTGCATCAAGCTTCTGCCTGAGCTCATTGGATACATGTGCAAATGCTAAACATCCGAATATTCTGAGGTGAGAATATGAAGGATTCTTACCAGACCACACTTTCTCCGGAATCTCGAAGTTCAACGGTACAGATGGTGATCTGTTGATCAGGTAGCAGGCGGCACGAACAGCTTCTCCCCAAAATGGCTTTGGCAGCTTAGCCATACTGATCATGCTTCTGAATTTCTCCATAATGGTGCGGTTCATCCTTTCAGCGACACCATTGTGTTGTGGGGTGCGTGGAACAGTCCTCTCATGTCGAATGCCGTGACTTCCGCAGTAGGCATCGAACTCCCTGGAAGTGTATTCGCCTCCATTGTCTGTACGAAGGCACTTCAGTTTCTTCCCTGTTTCACGCTCGACCATGGCATGGAACAGTTTGAAATAATCCAGGACCTGATCCTTTGATTTCAGAAAATACACCCATACTTTCCGAGAAGCATCATCAATAAAAGTCAGAAAAAATTTGTTACCGCCTAGTGAGTTTACCTCCAAGGGACCACATACATCAGAGTACACCAGACTGAGTAACTCTGATTTCTTTGTAGATGAGAAATTAAAAGAGACTCTGTGTTGCTTACCGAATAGACAGTGGTTGCAAGGATCCAAATTAGCATTTTTGGAGACGGTGATTAGATCATTCTTTGTCAAGGTAGAAAACCCCCTTTCACTCATGTGACCGAGTCTCTGGTGCCACAGATTCTGAGAAGCCTCTCGTTCAGCTACATTGAGGCTTTCTGCACAAATCTTCACATGAGTCTTGTACAAGGTTCCACAGATGTGTCCTCGGGCGTTGACCATGGCACCTTTTATCATCCTCCAAGTGCCGTTGCTGAAGTGGTTAGCATAGCCCTGTTTGTCAAGGGCTATTCCCGAGAGTAAGTTGAGCCGAAGTTCTGGAACATGTCTGACCTCTTTCAGGGTTACTGTATACCCTGCATTTGTCCGCAACTGTACTTCACCAATTCCCGCTATCTGAGAAGAACTGGTATTCCCCATCTTCACTGCTCCAAAGTCTCCTGCTTTGTATGTTGTGAAGAAATCCCTGTGAGGAGTGACATGGTAGGATGTTGCAGTATCTACCACCCACTCGACATCCTGAGTTGCGGTGTGAAGGCATGCTTCTTCCTGGCCGGAGCATATAGCTACATCCACTGTAGTAACTACTAGTGTCTCCGCATCATTCTTCTTCGGCTGGTTATTGCCTTGTCACTGCTCCCGTTGCAGTTTCCGGCAATTCTTCTTCAAGTGGCCTTCAATGCCACAGTGGAAGCACTTGTATGTCTTTTTCCCGTCCTTGGACCTGCCCCTGCTTTTGCTTCTGCCTCTTCTCCCACCTTGATATTTCTCCTGTTGTCTTCCTCGCTGCTCCGAGACAAGAGCTTCTGTTTGATCTGAGCCCACGTCTTTTCTTCTGGCTTCTTCATTTGACAAGGCATCATTTACCATAGGCATGGTAAGTTTGCCTCCTGGAGCTGAGTTGCTGAGAGTAACCACCAGAGTCTCCCAGCTATCAGGAAGAGAACTGAGTAGCAAGAGGGCTTGAACTTCGTCTGCCAGTTGCATGTCTACTGCAGACAACTGATTCACCAGGCTCTGGAACTCGTTGGTGTGTTCTGCAACGGAAGTTCCACTCCGTAGCTTCAAATTCACCAATCGCCTCATTATTAAGGCCTTATTCTGAGCTATTTTGGCCTGGAACATGTCTTCCAATTTCCTCCACATTTCATAAGCATCTGTGTCCTGTGCTACGTGGTGAAAGACAATATGACCAATCCACTGCCTAATCTGACCCAAAGTTCTGTTGTTGAGTTTATTCCAGTCATACTCCTTAGCAGACTCTGGTTTCACTCCCTTCAACTCGATGACATCAAACAGATCTTTACAATGTAAAAAATCTATCATCATAGGTCTCCAGAGGGAGTAATTAGTGGCAGCCAGTTTAATCATTGCACCAGAATGAGAATCCTCCATCTCCATTTTAAGTTTTAAAGTTTAAAATGGGAATACACTAAAATTGGGTCTGAATTTCACAAATCGGAGGTCACTGTTGCGTCCGGAACGGTCGAAAATGGTGGAATAGACACTTCTTTGGTCTAAATCCGACACAGGGGCTGATTTGTAAATTCCTAAAAGTTCTGGGGAAAAACTGTAAATTTCAAAACTTCAGGGGGCTAAATGAAATTTACCAGGCAGCTGACGTGGCAAGCT
>SKCR01052839.1:0-37500 GCA_019454045.1 Zanthoxylum bungeanum
ACCTATCTTTTCACATTTTGGGATGAGCAATAGAGGGGAGTGTGAAAATTTGTGAAGCCAAATGCGTATCAAGTGTACTGTAACGTCCCGGAAGAAAGGATTTGGTGAAGACATCAGCTAGTTGATCATCGAAGCGGAGATAAGACCTGTTCGGAAACAGGGACAAGCAGATAAGACCTGTTCGAAAACAGGGACAAGGAGATATCCAGAGATCAGAACTCTGGCTCTGATACCATGTGAGAATATGTGAAGCCAAATGCGTATCAACATTTGCTTGAATAGAACTTACAAATGAAAGGCCTTTATATAGACATTATACAACTAACATAATAAATACACAACTACTATATTAAACTCTACACAACTATCAACTACACAACTACTAACACAACACATAACTACTAAAAACACAACACACAACTAACATCCAACAGGGATAAAGAGAAAAATCCAGCAAAAAGATGTAAAAACATAGTTATATGATTAATTTGCTTAGATTATTAAGTTTTCAAAATATTTTTATATTAGGGTTTAGTGATTTCATGACTTATAGATGTTAGAATGATGATAGTATAGTTGTGGTCTTAATTTTGTTGATTAGAAGTCATGGAAGATGAAATGTGTCCCAAACCGGAAATTAAGCTCACTCGAACAGGGTGTAGTAATTTGAATATGACATGAGTTCTGAAAGTTGGATTAACAAATCATAAAATTATATGAAAACTAAATACAATAAGGACTACCATAGTAAAAAAAAATAATAGAAATTTTAATACAAGTATGAATTTTGTAAAATTTGAAATTTAGGGTGTGGCAATGGGCCGAGCCGGGCCCGAGCTTTGATAAGCTTGGCCCGAGCCCGACAAGTATTTTTTTGGGTCGGGCTTTATCCGATCCGATTTTTATTAATAAAAAATTATTATTTTTAATTTATTATATATATATAATTTATTATATAAATATAAATACATAATATAAATAATATTTTTAAACTCGGGCCCAGGCTTAATGTGCTAGGCCCGACTTAAGCCCGAGCCAAAGCTGGGCCTCTATTTTGCTGAATGTTGCAGATGTATACCTAAGTTCAATCTGGTTCTCAAATGCGGTTCCGGTTCCGGTTCTATGGTCCGGTTCCGGTTCCGATTATTCTGGAACCGGAACCGGATCGGTTACAACCAGTTCCGGTTCAAATCTGATTTTCCGGTCCGGTTCCAATCGATTCTGGGTAGACTCGGAACCGATGCTCACCCCTAACAGATGCTTAGGTGATATAACAACCTTTCATCTGCCGTAGTATCTCCGAAAAAAGGAATGTTAAAAACTTGGTATCATAGCATGGTCTAGGGATCAGTGATTCCAATAAATAGGGTACTGGGATCTTATATGCGCAGTATGCCCGTATTTGATCCAGGAAGTACGTCTTCAAGTTTCATAAGTGGATTAACGAAATCTTTGGTAGTTATCTGAATGTTTCTTCTGTGATATGCTCATAGATTCTGATCTATTACTATATGCTCCTAGATTCTGATATATTACTATCCATTAATTTTAATAGTACTGGTTAGATAATTCATTATGATTATGTTCATTCTATACTTAATTTAAAATAGGTAATGAGTTTCATCAGGGTTTCATATGGACGTGAGTCGATACCTATGCTTAAAAAATTTTAAGTTTAGATACCTTTAGTTTGAAAGAAATAGATACTAATACTTGCGAAAGAGTGTAATACTTGCAACACATCCCAAAGACTTTTTTGCAATATGAGCTTTTTCTGCACCATTCTTCAGATTCCAACAATCTTTCTTGATGTGTCATTGCTTGTCACTATTGTAATATTTAACATTTTTTATTTCGATATACCATGGTTTTGACACCCACTTGAGTCACTTTCCGATGATCCCTCTTTTGTCATCGACAATGCTTCTGCTTGTTTTGAACTAGATAATCTGTCTTCCTTATTTTTACGCCTAAACTCATCTTCTAGGGCAGCAGCTGCAACTTCGTCAAAGATTAGATTACTAGTGACAACATTACTTGTCAAGTTGATGATAAGTTGATCATGCGAATCAGGTAGACTTTGAAGTAGAATCTTCGCACGTTCATTTATAGATATACTATAATCCAATACAGTAAGTTGGGAAAATAGTGTATTCAAGTTGTTGATATGATTTGTCAGGTAGACTTTGAAGTAGAATCTCTCAAGATCATTTGTATATATACTATAATCCAACACAGTAAGTTGGGAAAATAGTATATTCAAGTTGTTGATATGATTTGTCATGGATGTGGACCCGCTCATTTGAATAGTGTAAAGCCTCATCTTCAATAAGATTTTATTATGTAGTAGCTTGACCTCATACTTCTCTGCAATGCTGTATAACACTGAATCTGCTAAGGCTAGATACAAGTTGCCCATAGCGTTGTCATCCATATTCTTCTATTTTTCAGCAGTTATTCCATCTGGTCTCTCACCAATTACAGCTAAACAATTATCTTTTCTCAATATTGCTTTTATTTTAAGTTTTCAATAGGGAAAATTGCTCCCGTTGAACTCTCAATTTCGTACTTTCGTGTCATGCTTCTGATGACGATCAGTTTCTCACTTGAACCGACTTTTACTATTTCACCGTGAATATGATCATTTAAAATACCTTATACGTAAATAATAACATATACATGAATAGTATGTATACGTGAATATTACTACACAATATATATGAACAATCTCTGTGAACAGTAACTATGAACCTAAAGCTCTGATACCATTGTTAGGGGATCGTGGGCTGGAAATGACACGCAAGTAAAATGAAATTGATAACAATTGTTAGTTTAGTAGTCGTTGCCTACCATATAACAATACAATAATAATTAAGAGACTTAGCCTACCATAAATATTAACAATAAAATAAATAAATGAAATACAAATTTAATGTGGTAAAATATTCAATGTGAGGAAACATCCACATACAAATGTAGAATGATTTCACTATAGTGAAAAGAATTTTAGAACTTCTCTTTAAAGATAATGAGCGAACAATCTCACAATCTATTTTAACTCTCTCGTAAACTTTTAAGAATAAATAATATTTTTCTTTATTAGAATACATAGAATTTGGTCGAAAATGAAATGAAGAAAATAATAAAATGAAGTTTCTATTTATAGTAATGATATTCACTGTGTAAATAGTGAATTTTAATTTATTATTATTTTTTTGATATATGGGACCCACCCAAATAATAATTGGCATCTTTTCATACCAACCATTGACTTTAACAGATGAGGAATTTGATGTGCTCTAAGTTCTTTTGGATACAAAGCTTCATAAAAAAATGTAACTCCATGTTAGGATGTTGAAACAAGAGTTTATTTGGAATGCATATTATCTGTTGATTTTTCTCTCTCTGTTATTTTTAACTAATTAGGTGACTCAATATGAATGTGTATCATGGTATATTGTTTTATGGAATGTTAATGGATTAATTACAACTTTTAAATGAGCATACTAAGTTGCTTAAAATGAATGTCTTTTTAGTCTTTTCCCAATTTATCACGATCTAGCTTAGGAGAATTTCATGTTTATGAAAAGGTGAGTTTTAGTGAGTTGTATAATTTATTATTTTATAGATATGATTTTTACATATATTGTATAGTTTATTTGTGATTTCGATAATGTATTTATTTCTACTATTTTAATAAGAAACTCAACTTAAAAATTTATATTGATCGAAGTTAATATATAAAATCCGATAATTTAAGTTCGAAAAATTAAAGTATAATAATATCAAATCTTAATATATCAAGTCCGATATGTTTTTTTATCGTATTCTAAATCAGACACTTCGAAGATCTGAAGTACAAATTTCAAATCTCTTAAATTTAAAATAAAAATTTAAAAAAATTGAAAAACAAGAACACGACATACTTCGTCCTCAACGTCAGTCCACTTACGAGAAATTGTCTATTTTTACAAAAGCCAAATGTGGAGGTTTATTTTGACAAATGGTAGATTTTGTAAGGAAACAAAAGCGGAAACTGGGAACGCGGAGGTCAAACTACCGCGTCCACACATGTCAAAAACAAAACCCCAGCCTCGATCCAAACCACCGCCGAGCAACTCCTCCGCGAATCTCGCGGACGCCAGTTAGCTGAAATCCGTCATCCCAAACGGAAACTCGCCGACTACACGGAATTCGAAGATTACCGCCTACTCGAACGCAAGAAGTATGAAGATTTAATCCGCCGAGATCGATGGAACACCGGCGTTTGGATAAAGTATGCAGAATGGGAAGGTTCTCTGAAAGAATTCAAACGCGCAAGGAGTGTGTGGGAACGCGCGCTCGAGGTGGATTACAGGAACCATACTCTTTGGCTGGAGTATGCTGGTTTCGAGATGAAAAACAAGTTCGTTAACAACGCTCGTAATGTTTTTGACCGTGCTGTTACTTTGTTACCTTGTGTGAATCAAATTTTGGTATAAATATATTCACTTTGAAGAGATGCTGGGTAACGTGGCTGGAGCTAGACAGATTTTCGAAAGGTGGATGCATTGGATGCCTGATCAGCAAGGATGGAGATCTTACATAAAGTTTGAGCTTCGATACAATGAAATTGAACGCTCTAGACAGATGTATGAAGGTTTTGTTTTGTGCCACCCAAAAGTCTCAGCATGGATTAAGTACACTAAGTTTGAGAAGAAAGGAGGAGTTGATCGGCAAAGAAATGTTTATGAACGTGCGGTGGAGATATTGGCAGATGATGAAGAGGCTGAGCAGTTGTTTGTAGCCTTTGCTGAGTTTGAGGAGAGATGTAAAGAGACTGAGCGTGCTAGATGTATTTATAAGTTTGCTCTGGATCATCTACCAAAAGGAAGGGCTGAAGACTTGTATAAAAAATTTGTGGCATTTGAGAAACAATATGGAGACAGGGAATGTATCGAGGATGCAATTGTTGGAAAGAGTCGGTTACAATATGAGGATGAAGTTGGTAAAAATCCGATGAATTATGATACTTGGTTTGATTACATTAGGTTAGAAGAGGGTGTGAGGATTAAGGAAAGAGTTAGGGAACTTTATGAGCGAGCAATTGCCAATGTGCCTCCGGCTGAGGAGAAACGTTACTGGCGTAGATATATTTACTTTTGGATTAATTATGCATTGTATGAGGAGCTGGAATCTGAAGATATGGAGCGGACAAGGGATGTTTTTCATGAGTGTCTGAACCTGATTCCTCACGAGAAATTCTCATTTGCGAAGATATGGCTCTTAGCTGCTCAGTTTGAAATACGTCAGTTGAATCTCAATGGTGCTCGAAAAATTTTAGGCTGTGCAATCGGAAAGGCCCCAAAGGATAAGATATTTAAAAAGTACATTGAGATAGAGCTGCACCTTGGTAATATTGATCGCTGCAGAAAGCTTTACGAGAAGTATTTGGAATGGTCACCGGGTAGCTGCTATGCATGGTGCAAACTTGCAGAACTGGAGATATCTTTGGATGAAAATGAACGAGCTAGAGCTATTTTCGAGCTGGCAATCGGCCAGCCAGCCTTGGATATGCCTGACTTGTTGTGGAAGGTAGCTTGAGTAGACAATTTTCCTTTACTATGTGTATATTCTCTTTGTTTTATTTTGAACTGTGTCCCCTGTTATGGTCCGACTGTACTTCTGCAAATCTTAGTTCCATAACCATTTTTGTTAAAGGTGTTCATCCCATTTTACCTAATATTCATTAAGCGGCTGTTATGTTTCTTTCTTGACCATTGTTCTTGTAATGGAAAAAACCATCCAAGAAGGGTTTTTTTCTCTTTGGTTTCTTGATCCTATCTCTGATTGGCTGCAAATAAGTTATTTGTCATTTCCTTTGTTATGTAATCAGAACTCCTTTGTTAAGAAAGCTGATAATTTAGTATTATATGTGCTATTTTATTTCAGTTTCTATTTTTATTAAGAAAGCTGAAAACATCTTTTGGTTTGTATGCTCATGACTAGTTTGCTGTTTGTTTTACATTGTTTTGGTTTCGCTTCTCAGAAAATGCTTAGTTTAGTGTAGCAAGTGTTTAAGAGAATACATTGAGAAAAGATGCAGTAATAGTTACAGTTCTTCTTCGAACCTAATAATTATCCTGGGACTGAACCTAGCATCTTGAGCCCTTCCCTGATTTTCCTTGTCAATTTCTATTTTTTTTTTAATTGAACATGGGAACTAGATATCATAAGTATTTCATTTAATTTCAGGCTTATATTGATTTTGAGATGTCACGAGTTGATTATGAAAGAACTAGAGCACTTTATGAGAGACTTTTAGATCGAACAAAGCATTTCAAGGTGTGGATTAGTTATGGGAAATTTGAGGCTTCTGCCATGAGCGAAGATGGTGGAAATCCAGACTTGTCGGAAGAGGATTTCCAGGAAGATCAATGTGAACAGAAGAAACAATCCATTCAGCGTGCAAGAAGTAAGTAATTTGATACTAGGCTGTGTTTTATCCTTATTTGTTATGCTTTTCTGTTTAATTTGATCATTCTGAAATCTATCACCAGTTTGAATGTTAATCTCATATCTTTCTCTGTCTTCATCAGGGGTTTTCGAGAAAGCTATTAACTACTACAGAACGTCAGCACCTGAACTCAAGGAAGAAAGAGTGATGGTATTGGAAGAATGGTTGAAAATGGAGAGTAGTTTTGGAGAGCTTGGCGATGTTAGCTTAGTCCAGGCTAAGCTGCCAAAGAAACTTAAAAAGAGGAGGCAAATTACAAGTGATGATGGGCTGTCAGCTGGGTACGTACCAGTTAACTGTTGATATATTCTTCTATTGCTAAGATAAGATATTCTCCAGTTGTTTTGGAATCCTTATAATTTGCCCATTTATTGAATCCTTTGCAACCAGTGGCAATCTTTCTATCTGCCTATTGCACTTTTAGCAGTTTTTTTATTCCAGCCAGGAGTTCCATTGAATAACAACACTTAATCCAGAGAAGTCGTTAGTCAACTAATCAAAATACAAAACTAGTTAATTCTTGTTGATTTTCATGTTAGATTATAAGGTTTGGTTGCTGATAACAAAATAAAATTTTGACCTGACAGGTACGAGGAGTACATTGACTACCTATTCACTGAAGAGTCTCAAGCAACTAACATGAAGATGCTAGTAGTTGCGGCATATAAATGGAAAAAGCAAAAGATTGTTTCCGATGACAAGCAGGACAATTTCTGTTATTAGTTTCTTTATGATTTGTAAGAGGAAACAGGTTTAACCGCTTTATTTTATACTATATAAATAGTTAACGGGGCCTTGAAATGTTTGAGGAATCAGAATATTCAATTCTTCCAATGAGATTTACAAATGAAAGGAAACAGGTTTAACCGCTTCATTTATTACTCTGTCGAATGCACACCCTGAGGATTGATTTATCAATTATTAACTGTAAGAAAGCTCGAAAATGCTGGAACGAAATTCAATTTGCTCAGATGATTCAAGATACGCAAGACATACTAACTGTGATAGTCCAATCGCAAAAAACAAACAGCAATGCAGATTTAGAGGTAAATGTGGTCATATTTTGGGCAATTTGGAAATTGAGAAACAGACACATCTTTGAATGTAAGAGAGAGGAACCATGGGGACCTGTTGCCATAGCAGAAGCAGTGATAAACTCATACAAAAGAATTGAAATCGCAACAGCAAAGAAGGTTTGGAGCCCTCCTCCAAACCTTCCTGTCAACTTATTGAATATTTTCTTTCCAATATTTTCCTGTCAACTTATTGAATGCTGAGTGGTGAGCAAGAATGATCCTGCTGATGAACACCATAATTTGCGTCTTTTTGACTACTTTTATCATTAGGTAATTGTTGAGACTTGAGAGCCAATTTGGAATGGTTATATGCATGCATTAAAACTACCATTACAAGCTTCCGGGACATTTTAGGTGGAGCATTGAAAAATAGTGCAAACCATCAAAATAATTTTAGGCGTATTTATTATTATGTAGACTTTTGAGTCCAATAATTACTATAAATAGAGAGCTCATTTAAGAGTTCAAATCATCTCAAACATTAAGTTTCAAGGAAAGAAATCTTAGAGAGAGTAGTGAGAAAATGAATTTTTTTAAAACTATTTTACAAATAAAAAATAAATGATAAGATGATAATACCATATATAATATCAATGAATCAAAAATGCAATTATTGTATTTATAAAACTATTTTACAAATAAAAAAATAGATTGGTGCAGCTCCAACATATCCATCCAATATTCAAGTAAAAAAGTAGAATCTTAAAGAGATAAAAATAGCGTTGGACTTTCTGAAGGAAGAAGGAAAATGGGGAACTCAGTTCTCAGGGACCCTGCAAATTCTCTTAGGATTCGGTTCCAATAATTCATCTTCATCAGATATTCCAACAATTGCAGAAGCTCCACTCGTGCCTGCCTTATCATCCAAATTTCTAATTTCTTCATCAAATTTAAGAGTAAAAGTGTTGGGTTTGATCTCGTTGGTATTTGCATATACTGGAGAAACCCCACAACCTTTCACCTTGTTAAAATTTTTGGGGTCAAAGAACTTAAATGAGACAGTTGCATGAACAACCCTGCATGGATAAAATCGAAGTATGACATGATCTGAATCTGTGCGGGCGAGCTCCCAATAGGGACGGGGAATCAATTGCACATATTTGGTTTCATCAGGAGTTGTTATTTCAACGACCAATGTATACTCACCTGCATAACCATCAATCACAGCACAAAGTGCAAACCCGATTAAGTTTCTAAAAGTATTCTGTGGCAGTTTAATAGTTATTGATGAGGATCCTGAACTTTGATTGTTGAACCACTCAGGAATTTCATTCCCAGGGAAAATAATGAGAGACCCTTCAAGGAATCCACAAGATTCCTGTAAAATGAAAACCAGGATTTCAGATATAAGGTAGAGGGTCAGAGTTAGAGAGAGTGGGGATTTCGGTACATTTTCAATGAATCTTCTCAGTGATGCAATTGCCATATGGTGAATTCTTAGTTGTGAATCTGCCAAAATCTTGTTGTTCGCTGTTTCATTCAGTTTCAAGCAACCACCAAAGAAGAACATGGATGTAACTTCACGCGTATAGTCGTTGGGAATCATTTTAAGTATGGATGTATCAAGTTCTTCTAGACTTAATGGAATCTCTGGCAAAGATTGGAGTTGCTTGCAATCCCCTGCTTCTAAGCATTCTAGAGACAATGGAAGCTCTGGTAATGACTTAAGCATATTGCAATTGCTCAAGCCAAGCCATCTTAGCCGTGAAAGATGCTTGATCCTTGCAGGTAAACTCTCAAGGTTAGTTCCACTCAGATCTAAAACTTCTAGTGAGGATAGATGGTCAATATCTTGTGGAATCTTTGTAATTGAAGATGGCAGCTCTGTTATTGAGATGTGTTCTAACTGTTCCATTTTCTCCAATATTTCTGGCAAACTCTCAAGGTTTAAGCAGTCCCTAAGATAAAGCCCTTGAAGAGATTTCAAATTATAAATGCTAGTTGAAAGCCTCTTCAGCCTTCTGCAATTGCTCAAATCCAACTCTTCAAGATAAGTTAGGCACTTTATTGATGAGGGAACCTCTTCTATTGCAGTGTGGCTCAATAATAGCCGTTTTATTTTTCCAGAAATCTTTGGAAACTTTGTGAGATTTACACAGCCGGAGAAATTAATACTTACTGGACAAACAAAATCAAGGTTGTTTGGAATGGACCTCAGACTTTTGCAGTCCTGGAAAGTCAAGAAACTGAGATGGTTGAAAATCTGGATTGATGAGGGAACTTCTTCTATTGCAGTGTGGCTCAAGTATAGAATTTTTATTTTTCCAAAAATATTTGGAAACTCTGTGAGATTTTCACAACAGGAGAAATCAATAGTAACTGGACAAACAAAATGAAGGTTGTTTGGAAAGGACCTCAGACTTTTGCAGCCCTTGAAAGACAACCTACTGAGATGGTTGTAATTCTGGATTGATTTGGGAAAGCAAGCCAACTTTGTACAATTTGAAAGAATTATTCTCTCAAGATTTGGGGTTTCTGATGTATCCCACATCCTCGTGAGACATTGGGAATCACTGAGGTCTATAGATTTTAACTTGAGAGCTTTCTGCGACAAAAGATTAACAAAGAACAAATTAAATAATTAGCATAAACAATTTTCATAAATACATACATGCATACATACATATTGGAATTAGTACACAATACCTTTTCCCCGTCCCAGAGTTGCTCTAAATTACTAAAAGGCAAGTTGAGTTCAACAAGATTCTTAGGCTTAAAATGAAATGGCAATGTTTTCAAAGGACATTGGTGCCAATGTAAATATCTCAATTCCTTGGGAAGACATTCCAAACCTTGTTCAACATGCACTTTAGAGCTCGTATTTGGAACATATTTATGCATTGACATATAAAATTTAAGCAATCTGAGGTTGGGCATATTTGCAAAGGCTCCAGGAGTTAGATAGATGTCTTTTATTTCGGACAAATCGAGGAAAATGCCTTCAATTTTATCGGTCCCCTTGTAAACAAATTAAAAAAATGAATTAGCATAAATTCTAAAAAAGCTTCCTAATTGAAAATAAAATATAAATGCTTTCAAATTTTTTTTAATTCAAAATCTATATTAGGGGATAGCAAAAATTTTGCGGGCCATTTGCATATTTTTAATTCCTCATAGAACTTGATTAAAAAAAAAAAATTAAACAAATCATATTCCTTGAACATAGGTGTGGTTGTGAAAAGATATTTTTTTTAAAGGTGTAGAATCTTACCATATTTTGCTTTAGCACACGGCGTACATCCTTATGACACCACAACCTGCTACGTTTGCTTGGCTCTTTGACAGATTCTTGGTGAACAATCTCTCGTCCCATTTCTTGCAATAAATCATGCATTTGTACATTCTCCATGCCTATTGTAATGAGTGACTTATCAACGAGAGTGTCCACTGATGTAGGATCATTAGTGGATACCCTTCTCACCAAGTCTATTTCTTCTCCACGGAAGAAACATGCGATGTCAAGAAATATTTGCTTCTCTTCCTCATTCAGCTCATCAAAACTGATTTTCAAAATCTTATAAATATGAGGTTCAGAAATCAGTTTCAAGTTCAGCAATTTATCTTCCCATTGTTGTTTGCTCTTTTGATGAAAGGAAGCACCCAACACTTTTAGAGCTAACGGATTGCCATTAGCATAACACACAACTTGCTCTGAGAGCTTCAGAAGATCATCAGAGCGATTATTTTGTTTAAAGGCTTTTCTACAAAAGAGCTCAAGGGCTTGATTTTGTATCAATCCCTTGACCTCATACACATTATTCACTCCACATTTATCAAGTATTCCCTTATCTCTGGTGGTTATAATGATTCTACTTCCAGTTTTACTTCCAGCCAAACTTTCTAATAACCCTCTAGCCAAACTTTCTAATTGGGTGAAGTCATCATGAACATCATCAAGAACGATCAATACTTTCTTCCGTTGGAGCCTTTTTTGGATTTCTGAGGATATAATGGGAGTTCCTATTCTGAGACTTTCTCCCAATACCTGAGAAATAACCTCATCTCGAACATGTATTACTCCTGTTTCGTTTGTTTTTTTTCTAACGTTTTCCATGAAACACTTGCCTTGAAACTTTCTAGAAATTTGATGGAAACAAACATTAGCAAGAGTGGTTTTACCAATACCGCCCATGCCCCAAATTCCTATAACTCGAACATCAAGCATTTCGAGACATAACCTTTTTTTAATTTCCTCAATTCGTGATTTTAATCCAACAAAGCTATCTAAATCAGTTAAGCCTGACATATCTTCCAATTTTTTAGAAATATCAGCAGCAATCTTTTCCACAAGTTCTGCCTCATTCCTAGAAAATGATAGGTCGAAAAGGACCAAGCTAGAGATTAATGTTCTTTTTATTTTCATAAACAAGGTTCTTTTTACAAGGAAAAATTAAGGGGGTTACCTGGATTCGGTGGAATCATATCCCGATAAATTTGCTGCTTCTGTCAATGCAGCCCTCCATTTGTGAACCTTTTCTGGCATCTCCTTAAAGTTTTGTTCATGCACAACAAAAGATTTTCCAAAACTCCTCCTTTGTTTTCGCACATCAGATGGATCAACATGGTAGAAAACCGGAATAACAATTTGGCCATCCATATTCTTGCAGTCAAGAATCTTGACAAGTTCATTGAGGCACCATTTGGAAGAAGCATAGTCTTTTGAGAAGATAATTATCGAAATATCAGCTGTTTCGATTGCATTCGAAAGGGCGGGCGAAATCTCATCTCCTTTCTTAAGTTCCTCATCATCAATGAAGAATTCTATTTGCTTCCGACGCAAAGCTGCAGCTAGATGGCTAGTAAAGCCATTGCGAGTGTCCTCCCCTCTGAAACTGACGAAGACCTCATATTTTCTTGAGGAGGAAGATGACGATGATGATGATGAAGCCATGAATGCAATTTTGTTACTGAAACAGGGAGTATTAAGAGTTGAGAATAAATGTAGACATGAAATAGAGATGTAAATTACTTATAAAAGGAAATATATATGACTTTAATTTAACTCCTGCTTTGAGCTTTCTTCCCTCTTGCTCCCTCCTTTTCCTGGAAATTTCATGGAGCTTTCCAGAGGAGACCGATGACGGCATGGTTCCTTTCAGAGAAAATTACTTCCCCGAGGGCCCGACCATTCGCCCTATTGTCCCCTAGAATTTTACCACTATGTCCCTCCTTTTGTAATTTATAACTATTCCAATTATTATACATGAAAAAATTTATATTTATATATATTAATTTAAAAATAATTATATACTAATTATAATTTCATTTGTCATGAAAAACGAATCAACGAATCGAATTTGTATGGAATCCTAAACGAATCGAATCAAAATATAATGGATTCGTATTCGATTCGTTTATTAAACGAATCGAATACGAATATTCGTTTATTTGTTTAGTCAATAATAATATTTAATAAAATAATTTATCACACTAGATTTACATTAATTCTTCATAAATATATACATATGAAATATGTAATTAATATATTTACTAAAAATATCTCACCAAATATCGAAAATATTATTTTATCTATAATAATTAGCTATAATATCTCGAATCTTAATTGAAAATTAACAAAAACTAGTAAATAAAAATAATAAAACGAATCCTAAACGAATAAACGAATCAATGAGTTTAAATTCGTATTTGATTCGTTTAATAAACGAATCGAAACGAATTGACCAATTTATTAAACGAATCTATTTTTTCAAACCCGTATTCGCTTTAAAGTGAATCGAATCGAACGAATAAACGAATCCTGGCCCAAATTGCCACCCCTACCTCCACCATAAGAATTAAAGATAAAATGTGAATTTAGTTATTTTTAATTTATTAACTCAGCATCTATAAATAAATATATATAGTGAGTTATTTGAACGCATTAGTTATCATAATCTTCTCTTCTCCCTTACAGAGAATGGGTACTGAGGATATTTTTCATTATAGCGTTCCAAACAAAAGTCAAATAGATAGATTCTCACCTTATTTTTCCTTCACACATGATAGACATCCTGGTGATCCCACATTTGCTGATAGATTTCTTGTAATAAATCATGCATTTGTAGGCACTTCCAAGCTAATATTGTAATGAGTGACTTATTAAGGAGAATTCCTAGTGATGTAGGATCATCTTGTATCTTTCTCACTAAGTCTTTAAATTTGGACTTTAATTATTTCTGTAAGTTTTTTTATGAACTTTGTATTATTTATTATATTTCAGCATGTAAGACTGACTATTAGTTATTACAAAGTGAATATGGATTGATCAAGATTTAAAGTTAGATAAGAAAATTTAAGCTTAAATTGAGTAAATTATATTGAATTTTATTGGAATTCATCTTTAAAAAATTAAGCATTTTAAAAAGTTATTATGTTGTGATTCACCGATCACTTTAGAGTGTATTTGAGGAAAAACCGAATTGTATTTCTATTACTACAAGAATAGATTACACAAGTTTACAACTAGAAACTTAACAAAAAACCTCACACACTCTCAAACTCTCTACTTGGAGCTTACACACACTTTGGGATTAATGAACTAAGGTCCTAAGGCTCCAATTTATAGTGCTCAAACCCCGTGAATAGTGCCACACGGTTTGGCACTTGCTGTCACACACACACACATCACAGCTTGCCACAAGCTGTTCTTCATGCTTGTTGCCAGCTTCCCCTGCCAATTTGTCAACAAAACTTTCGGTGGTGTGCTAGTGCTGAGTTGGTTTCAACAAATCCCCCCCTCGGTGAAGATTTGACCAAAATCTGAGCCGACCATTAATCATCCAAATTGGATCCTCCAAAGGATCCTCCCCTGGCTACATCTATATGACTGCCTACGTACCATGAGTTGGGATCAAGCCAATCGTAGTTCTATGTATCTGAAAAACAATCATCATTTGACAGCTATTCCGGTTATGTCTCTGCACAACTCTAGCTTGTCCCGATCATCGTTCCTTTGTGGACATGTTGGCTGTGTCTCTGCACAGCATACTTCACTGCATCTCTGTACAATATTCTCCTCCTATGTCTCTGCATAGTACAATCCACTGTGTCTCTGCACAGTAATCTTCTGTTGTGTCTCTGCACAGTTTTGCTGCCATGTTTCTTCACCCATTTGTTCCTCAGTGCCTTCTTGCCTTTGGGAAACTCTCTGGCTCCCCCACATCAGTAAGCAGAATATATTCGGATCCCGGATATTTGGTTGATGGAATCCTGCCTCGTTCAGATCTTCTTGTCTGAGGTCTACTGATTTCTGGAGGTCTGTCATCATCCATCTCTGAATGATCTTGCAGCTTCTAGTGGAGTGGGTTGCGGCTCCCCCTGCAACACTTTCTTCTGTAATCTCCGATGGAACATGTTGTGTCTCCCCCTGCTCAACATCTCTATCTGCCTCCTCTGGTTCTGCTTATGGAATTTCCTCGTGCACCATATCTGTGGCCAATTGTGCTGGTGCTGGGTCTGGATTTCTGTTGGCACTGGTATTGGAAGACATTCTGGGCATTTCAATGTATTCAATTGTTCGGTCTTCAAGAAACTCTACTTCCTGGCTTCTGATGACCATCTTTTCCTTCGGATCCCATAGTCTGTATCCAAATTCTTCATCTTCATGGCCTAGGAATATACATGGAGTTGTCCTTGCATCGAGCTTCTCCCTGAGCTCATTGGATACATATACAACGGCTAAACAACCGAATACTCTATGGTGAGTGTATGAGGGATTCTTACCAGACCACACTTTCTCCGGAATCTCCATGTTCAACGGTTTAGATGGTGATCTTTTGATCAGGTAACAGGCAGCACGAACAGCTTCTCCCCAGAATGGCTTTGGCAGCTTAGCCATACTGATCATTCCTCTGACTTTCTCCATAATGGTGCAGTTCGTTCTCGCAGCGACACCATTATGTTGTGGTGTGTGTGTAACAGTTCTCTCATGTCGAATCCCGTGTCTCCAGCAGTAGGCTTCGAACTCTCTGGAACTGTACTTGCCTCCATCGTCTGTGCGAAGGCACTTCAGCTTCTTCCATGTTTCATGCTCTACCATGGCGTGGAACAGCTTGAATTGATCTAGGACCTGATCCTTCATCTTGAGGAAATACACCCAGATTTTTCGTGAAGCATCATCGATGAAAGTCAGAAAATACTTGTTACCGCCCAATGAATCAACCTCCAAGGGACCACAAACATCAGAGTGTACCAGACTGAGCAACTCTGATATTCTCTCTGAAGAGAAATCAAATGAGACTCTGCGTTGCTTACCAATTGAGTAGTGGTTGCAAGGACCTCGTGCAACATCCTTGGTAAGCTCCTTCTTGTTCAGGGTAGACAACCATCTCCCACTCATGTGTCCGAGTCTCCGGTTTCACAGATTTTGAGAAGCCTCTTTTTCAGCTACATTGAGATTGTCTGCACAAATACCGCCCATGCCCCAAATTCCTATAACTCGAACATCAATTTTTTTTTTAATTTCCTCAATTCGTGATTTTAATCCAACAAAGCCATCTAAATCAGTTAAGCCTAACATATCTTCTAATTTTTTAGAAATATCAGCAGCAATCTTTTCCACAAGTTCCGCCTCATTCCTAGAAAATGATAAGTCGAAACCGACCAAGCTAGAGATTAATGTTCTTTTTATTTTCATAAACAAAGGTTCAGTCAGTGAACATACTGATTACAAGGAAAAATTTTAAGGGGGTTACCTGGATTCGGTGGGAATCATATCCCGATAAATTTGCTGCTTCTGTCAATGCAGCCCTCCATTTGTGAACCTTTTCTGGCATCCCCTATGTGGCACATAATCTATAAGTAATTTTTTATTATTAAATTATAAAATTAAAATTATAAATTATTAAAATAAGAAATTTATTATAATATTAAAACAAAACCTCTATTAAATTTAAATAAATCTACAATTAATTTTTTTATTATTAAAATTTGAAATTAAGAAAATAAACTATTAAAAAAAGTGAACTATTACAATATAAAACATAATTTCTTATTAAATAAGAAAGCCAAATAGTAATAGTTCACAAATCTAATGATTTTTTGATTTCGGGTCTATTGTTGATTGTTATTTGTTATTTTACTTTAAATTATTTTTATAAATTTTTTACATGATCTTTTTATTATTTATTTTACTTCAGGATGTAGAATTTAACTATTAGTTCTTGTAAGTTAATTTAGACTTTAAATTATTTCTATACTTTTTTTATGAACTTTTTATTATTTGTTATGCTTCAACAGACAAGATTTTGACTATTAGTTATTGTAAAGTGAATATGGATTGATCACGATTTAAAGTTAGAAAATTTAAATTTAAATTTAAATTGAATAATTATAATAAATTTTATGGAATTCATCCGAAAGAGAACTAAGTATTTTAAAAGTTATTTATAGACCAATATATGATTTCAAATGAGAGAGAAAATAGAATAGAAAAACTCTAATATGAATAAGAAATATTATTTGACAATTGCGAGAGACAAACAAACAAAATATATATTCTAATATAAATAAATCAAATTGTCTCATTTAGATTATAACATCGATAAAATCCAAAACATTTATTAGGTCAATACCTAAAATAATATTATGTTTCTTTTGTGATATGGAATTATAGTTAAAAATACGCTTAACCTGCACAAAATACATACCATATATTATTATAAATAAATGATAAGATGATAATACCATATATAATATCAATGAATCAAAATTGCAATTATTGTATTTATAAAACTATTTTACAAATAAAAAAATAGATTGGTGCTGCTCCAACATATCCATCCAATATTCAAGTAAAAAAGTAGAATCTTAAATGAGAGATAAAAATAGCGTTGGACTTTCTGAAGGAAGAAGGAAAATGGGGAACTCAGTTCTCAGGGACCCTGCAAATTCTCTTAGGATTCGGTTCCAATAATTCATCTTCATCAGATATTCCAACAATTGCAGAAGCTCCACTCGTGCCTGCCTTATCATCCAAATTTCTAATTTCTTCATCAAATTTAAGAGCAAAAGTGTTGGGTTTGATCTCGTTGGTATTTGCATATACTGGAGAAACCCCACAACCTTTCACCTTGTTAAAATTTTTGGGGTCAAAGAACTTAAATGAGACAGTTGCATGAAAACAACCCTGCATGGATAAAATCGAAGTATGACATGATCTGAATCTGTGCGGGCGAGCTCCCAATAGGGACGGGGAATCAATTGCACATATTTGGTTTCATCAGGAGTTGTATTTCAACGACCAATGTATACTCACCTGCATAACCATCAATCACAGCACAAGTGCAAAACCGATTAAGTTTCTAAAAGTATTCTGTGGCAGTTTAATAGTTATGATGAGGATCCTGAACTTTGATTGTTGAACCACTCAGGAATTTTCATTCCCAGGGAAAAATAATGAGGACCCTTCAGAAGGAATCCACAAAATCCCTGTAAAAATGAAAACCATGATTTCAGATATAAGGTTAGAGGGTCCAGAGTTAGAGAGAGTGGGGATTTCGGTACATTTTCAATGAATCTTGTTAGGAAACATAATCCCTAATAATTACATGTTTGTCCTCTTAGGATCTAACCATACATGTATTACTAGTCCTAGATTTATTTACATGCTAATTGAAATAAATCTAAGTTAATCCCAACACAATTGCATACCTTTTATGCTTGTAGAGACCTCTTAATCAAACTTAATTGATTGCTTAACTCCATAAGCAAATGGTCTTATTTATAGGAGGAAATCAAGTCACTATGCATTGATTACTATTAATCAAATTATTAGGATGCATAATGACATTTTCTAACCCTTACAAAAATGTTAACATCATGGGTGCACCATATGTTCCCCATTTAACATTTCACTAATTGTTGTTACTTAACAACCATTGTTGTTACTTAATTATTTGATTAACAACTCTTGTTGTTTACTTAATTATTGATATTACTAATTGTTGTTATTAACAACACCAAATAATTAACTTAATAATTTCCAACATGAAATTATTACTAATTGTTGTTATTTAACAACATCAAATAATTTGCTTAATAATTTCCAATTAACAACAATTAACATTATCCAACATCTCCCACTCACACATGATGGGATCAACATTTTTTATTATCTCTACAAGAATAATTCATACTTTGCAATTGTGCCGTGCGACCAGCATACTTCGAGAGCTCACTTGCTATACATCTGTTAGGAATATATAGCCGCTCGAAAAATGGATAGAACCATAGTGGATTATGTATGCAGTATCCTCGATCATTTATCACATTAAATCTCTCTCGATCTCTTTTCGAATGTAATATTTATTTTGTATTCACAATCATGTTTGATCACATAGAATAACATAATTGGTCGACCAGTGAATACAAGCTAATGTGATATTACTCATATAATGATCTTTCTCATTTCTCGAATCTCTCAACTTTGATTCAATTCGCTTTTCCAGAGATGTTCTTTCAGATCGAATCTCTCATGATCTTTCAGCAACACTCCAAGATAGCGATCATCAAATCTAAGTTTTAAGAAGCAGACAAGAGTCTAAAGGGTACAATGTGAGATTGAAATAATCTCAAGGGTCTCACACAATATCAAGACTGAGATCTCTACTTGTATTACCCTCAATAGTCACAAATGTACACATGGTATGAAAACATGTGCTACGGTATTCTCTCCCCATGGAGCGCATGTCTCATAAAATACCGTACAGATTATAGTTCAGACAAACACAATGTCTAACTCATAACTGACATTAAGACAAGTAAGGTGAAACGAACTTATTCACCTTAGGTCATATCATAGAGAAAGTGACCCATAACGACATTACTTAATTTTCAAGCTTGAGCTCTCTAAATTATCACTCAGATAATTAGCTTAAAAATTTGTCTCATCTCCCATTAACACAAAGTAATGGAGGCGATTGCCCGTGTGAGAGGGCCAATCATTCACTTGTCCGACATACTTCTCATACTAACAAATAGTATATTTGTTTAAACATGTATCAACATAATAACATGTAAGCATTGAACACAAATATCAATGAGTATTAACATTAGTAAACATTATTTGGGAAAAATACATATCATAATATGTAAGCACATTAACATCTACGCAATCCCTGAGTTTTTACATGTCTAACAAAGACATCTCTAGGAACAGGCTTGGTCAATGGATCTGCTACCATTTCTTGCGTAGAAATGTACTTCATGTTTACCTCTTCTCGTGCAACTATGTCTTTCACAAAGTTATATTTGGTATCTATATGTTTCGTTTTACAATGGAATTTTGGGTCTTTTGTGTAGGCTATCGCTGCTTCACTATCACAGTTAACTAATACTGGACCAGAAGCTTCATTTGACATACCCAAATGATCCAAGAACCTTTTCAACCACACAGCCTCTTGTACTGCTGATGAAAAGGCCACAAATTCAGCCTCCATTGTGGATAAGGCTATACAAGATTGTTTCTTACTGCTCCATGAAATGGCACCATTGTTTAGCAAGAAAAACAAACCGGAGGTAGATTTTCTTTCATCTAAATCTCCTCCCCAGTCAGCATCAGTATAGCCTCTCAATTGCAGATCATTTCCTTGATAACACAATGAGTAATCAGCTGTCCCTCTCAGATACCTAAATATTCTTTTAACTGCTTTCCAATGTGCTAGTCCTGGATTGGATTGGTATCTACTTACCATTCCAACAGCGAAACAGATATCAGGTCTTGTACACAACATTGCGTACATTAAACTTCCAACTGCATTTGCATAAGGAACTTTCTTCATTTGTTCCTTTTCCTGTGGAGTTTCAGGACACAATCTACGACTAAAGCTTCAGTTTTCGTGATAGGAGTATCAATGGGTTTGCAAGCCTGCATTTGGAAGCGTTCAAGAATTTTCTTTATATAACTCCTGTGAAAGAGATAATAAATTCTTTGAACGATTTCTTGAGATCTTAACCCCAAGAATATATGCAGCTTCACCCATATCTTTCATCTCGAAGTTAGATGATAACCATTCTTTAATGTGTTTTACAAACTCCTTATCATTTCCGGCTATAAGTATATCATCCACGTAAGAAAGATAAGATAATGAACTTCTTTATCTCTCTTGGTGTACACACAATGATCCTCATCTATCATTGTGAAATCATTCGAAATGATTGTATTGTGGAATCGTATATACCATTGTCTAGACGATTGCTTGAGACCATATATAGACTTTAAAAGTCTACATACTTTCTCCTTTTCATTTTCTTTTATGAAACCTACTGGTTGTTCCATGTAGATTTCTTCATCAAGTTCTCCATTGAGAAAAGCAGTCTTTACATCCATTTGATGTAATTCTAGATCCATACTTGCTACTATAGCCAGAATCAAGCGAATTGAGGTAAACCTTACAACAGGTGAAAAAGTCTCTTCGTAGTCAATTCCTTCCTGTTGCGTATACCCTTTTGCCACAAGTCGTGCTTTATATCTTTCGATATTGCCATCGGCATTACGCTTTATTTTAAGAACCCATTTGTTCTTAACAGCTTTACGTCCTTTGGGTAGATCAACCAATTCCCAAACTTGGTTGGACCTCATTGACTCCATCTCTTCTTCCATTGCTTTCATCCATTTTTCCTTAGCAGGACACTGAAGAGCCTCTCTTATGTTTCTAGGTTCTTCATCATCTTGAGGTAGAATCATAAAGGTTTCTCCTTCGATATCGAAACGACGTCGAGGAATGCCTATACGATTACTACGTCGCAATTGGGATTCTAGTGGTGGAACTGATTCCTCACTTTCGATATTATTCCCATTTGGATCGTGCACATTGCTCCCACTAGGATTATGTACATCACTCCCACTCGGATCACGTAAATGAGACTCGTGTGAAACTAATTCATCATTTTGAGATTCATGTGAAACAGATTCATCATGTTTTCTCAAATTTCTCTCATCACTCCCACTTGAATTAGGTAAACCGAGTGTTCACCAATCATGTGATCCATGTGATCTGAGTTTCATATAGAGATAAATCTTGACCTATCTCTCCCTGCTTAGGAAAATCATTTTCTAAAAATGTGATATCTCGTGATTCAAATTCTGTCACGCCTCCACTTTCATGTTCACCTATGCAAACATAACCTTTTGATTGTTCAGAATATCTTATGAAGATACTCTTTTTTCCTCTTGGGCCTAACTTTCCATGTTCGTGAGAACGCACATGAACATAAGCCGCACAACCCCAAGGTTTTAGAAAGTGAATATCTGGTTTACGACCTGTCCATAACTCATATGGTGTGGTGGACACAGATTTAGATGGCACTCGGTTAAGTACATATGTGGCAGTTAATAATGCATCACCCCAATAGGTTATAGGCAAATTTGCTTGTGCCATCATAGACCTAACCATCTCAAGAAGAGTTCTATTTCTTCTTTCCGCAACACCCATTTTGTTGAGGAGTAGCAGGAGTAGTCAACTGACGACTAATTCCTTTTTCATCACATAATTCTCTGAACTGATCAGATAAGTACTCACGACCACGGTCAGTGCGTAGTGCTTTAATTTTCTTGTCTAATTGATTTTCTGTCAAATTCATAAATTTCTTGAAACATTCTAATGCTTCGGATTTATGAGCAATCAAATAGACATAACCAAAGCGAGTAAAATCATCTATAAATGTGATGAAATAAGATGCTCCATGCCTTGCCCTGACATTCATTGGACCACAGATATCTGAATGAATTAATTGTAATGGAAATTCTGCTCTAGTCCTTTTCCAAATGGTTTTCTCGCAGTTTTTCCTGCCCAACAATATTCACAGGTTGACAATTCTACCTTCTCAATATTTCCCAGAAAGCCTTCTTTGGCTAATCTGTTCATTCTTTGTTGGCCAATGTGGCCAAGTCTAGCATGCCACACAATTACATCACCATCATTATTGACAGTTGAAGTAACAAACGAAAAACTGGAATTGTGATTGAAACACTCAACATTCAATACAATAAAACCATCAAGAAAATAACCAGAACCATAGTGTATTGTACCTAAGTACAAATCAACACCAAATTTATGGAAGTTCAAATTGAAACCTAAATTAACCAAAACCAACACAGATACTAAATTTCGACGAATTTGTGGAGCAAACAATACATCATGTAGTAGTAAAGTTTTTCCACCATGCATGACTAACTTGCATGTTCCTATGCCTTTGACTTCAACCCGTGAGTTGTTGCCAACATATATCCACTTCACCCCAGGTGAAATTCGCCGAAATTCCACGAAGGCATCTCTATCCTTCGCTACATGGTCTGTGGCTCCTGAGTCTACAGTCCACAAAGGATTAGATTCAGTTAGAAAGATTGAACTTGAAACACATATTTCATTTAAATATGCACGAAAGGTATTCACCTTTTTAGGCTCAGTGCAGTCACGAGCAAAATGACCTTTCTTACCACAGTTAAAACATTTAACCTTTGCCATGTTTTTCTTTTTGGTAGGACGTTTTCCTTTCCCATGTTGATTGTTTTCTGTTTCTTTTCTGGCTTAGAAGAATTTTGTTCTTTTCCGAACTGGAACCCACCACCATGAAATTTTCTTTTCTTTTTGAAACCCCCTGGTTTGCTAGTTTCTGTCATATACACTTCAGCATTTGACTTAGCAGCCGCAAGGCGGTCGCTTTCTAATTCAAGGTGACGTTTGGCATCATCAAAGGTTTTGATGCTCTCATTGTGGGTCAAATGCATTTTCATATGCTCCCAGCTATTTGGAAGAGAACGAATGACCGCTTGGACTTTCTGTTCATCTGTAAGAACATGTCCAGCATCTGCCAGTTCAGTAATCATGTTTGACATTTGCCTCAAGTGTTTTGACATAGTGAACTCAGGACGTTTCTTGTATGTGTCAAACTTGATTGTCAGTGACCTGAGTTTGGTTATTGAGGTACTACCAAACTTTTCAGCTAGTGTGGACCACATGTCCTTAGCCATGTCATATTTCCTGAACTCTTTCATTAGGTCATTATCCATACTGCTCAGCAACGTAATGCGGGCAATTGAATTCTTTTTCTTCCAGGCCTCATAAGCCTCTCGGTCTCGCCTGTGTTGGGCCGTAGTGCCCTGTTCAGGTTCATCCATGCTCATTTTCAAAGTTTCAAGAACCTCTTGTTCTTCTAGCACATATTGGATTTTCATGCTCCAAATTTCATAATTATCGCCATTCAGTTTCTCACCCTTGTTGAGTTCAGCAATAATGTTCTTTGTTGCGGAAGCCATATTAAAAACACAAAGTTTCTACAGACATTCATGCACAATTGTTAATACTTTTATTTATTTTATCATGAAACGAATTATGTTTAATAAAATTCTTCAATGGGGTTGGAGTCAAAAGGCCACTATGTGTCCAATCATCATCCAATTACCCAATGTAAAAATATTATCAACATAATCAATCATGTAAAATCATTTTCTAAAAATTACATAAATTCTTAGAACATCTTAATCATGCGACCATTGTACATGACAATCATTGATTTAATTACATAAATTCAAAATCAACATGAAACATTCATACATATAAATACAATAATTACATGCCATGAAGTAACAGATAATTACACACATAAATATTAACATAGTTTTATCATAGAAAAACTAATATCTAACACTTAAAACTTTTCCGGTTCTAGTGTTCCAACGAATAAAAGTCTTTGGATAAGAATCCTCAAATTCTTTCGGTAACTGGTAATTGATCTTGGACAACCATGGAAAACCTATTGCAAATTTCGGATCCTTGCAACGTTTCCGAGACATCAAGGGAAAAATGGTATTATTTGCCTTAGATTGAAGATACTCAATCGCTAACCTCTCAATGGCTATGTTGTATTGAACACGTAGTTCTTCTGTATGAGTTACTAATTTCCAAATATCAGTAAGCCTTTTTTGCCATATTTCGGGAGAGTATTTCGTAGGTATCTCAGTCTGTTTGGTTGTCCTATCCAATTACCCTCCCATATAGATTCTTGTAACATGTTATTGAAGGTGATTATATGCGAGATCATATCATCATCTTCTTTCATCCGATATTTATCCAAATCCAGCAACATGTCTTTCAATCTTTCACTGTGGGCGGGTGTCATAACTTTTTTGCAGTTCTTTGTCTGATCGGCATGATTTTTCTGCAACAAATACAAAGAAAAATCAATATAATGAAACACAAAGTTACATTAACGAAAAAATAAACATCACAAAGACATTCATTTACATAAACACAAAGTTTATATGATAAAACAAATTTATCATGGCCGATTAGTACAATATGCAAAAGGAATAGACATTTAATCATGACAGATCAGAATTACCAAAGCAAACCGATACATACATGACCAACACGGGCCAACGCAGATGTCCACGCGCCATCCACGCGCCACAGAGTGTCACACGCGCCTCCACGCGCCGGCCACGGGCTCCCACTCGCCCTCACGCGCCCTCACGCCCGGCCAGCTTCGGCCAGGTACACGCGCAGACGACATGTCGTCGCGAGTTCTGTGTCTGTATGACATGTCGGTTATATGTTGAAGACGCAGACGACTTGTCGTCTATCTTCTATCCGGATGACATGTCGGTTGAGCTCATTATTGCGTACGACTTGTCGTACACTTATTCGGGACGACTTGTCGTCCGTCCTATCCCTAAATACCGGATGATGACATGTAGTACGGCTATTCTGGGAGTGTTTTTCTGGGAAAAAACAGATTCATCTAGCCAACTTCTAGGGTCCATATCTATCTCAATTTTAATCCAAATTAAGCAAATGATATACCAAATTGAAGATCTCATGACGTAGTTTTCAAAACATATTTGAACATGCGATTATCATTTTCTACATAGAGTTATTACGGCCCAAAGTTGGAAGAAAATCATTTTTGAAAAAAACAAAAAACCAGAAACATTTTCAACATTTTCATGCTTGTTCATGCAATTTTTGTATAATCCAACTAGAATACATGCATTTAAGCTACTGATACCAATGTTAGGAAACATAATCCCTAATATAATTACATGTTTGTCCTCTTAGGATCTAACCATACATGTATTACTAGTCCTAGATTTATTTACATGCTAATTGAAATAAATCTAAGTTAATCACACAACACAATTGCATACCTTTTATGCTTGTAGAGACCTCTTAATCAAACTTAATTGATTGCTTAACTCAATAAGCAAATGGTCTTATTTATAGGAGGGAAATCAAGTCACTATGCATTGATTATTATTAATCAAATTATTAGGATGCATAATGACATTTTCTAACCCTTACAAAAATGTTAACATCATGGGTGCACCATATGTTCCCCATTTAACATTTCACTAATTGTTGTTACTTAACAACCATTGTTGTTACTTAATTATTTGATTAACAACTCTTGTTGTTTACTTAATTATTTGATATTACTAATTGTTGTTATTCAACAACACCAAATAATTAACTTAATAATTTCCAACATGAAATTATTACTAATTGTTGTTATTTAACAACATCAAATAATTTGCTTAATAATTTCCAATTAACAACAATTAACATTATCCAACAAATCTTCTCAGTGATGCAATTGCCATATGGTGAATTCTTAGTTGTGAATCTGCCAAAATCTTGTTGTTCGCTGTTTCATTCAGTTTCAAGCAACCACCAAAGAAGAACATGGATGTAACTTCACGAGTATAGTCGTTGGGAATCATTTTAAGGGGGAGATTGTTGGCGACTTGGTCGCTTAAATTGAATTTTGATGACGTCAACGCAATTGACGACTTCGACGTACAATCACGAAGCAATACAAAAAGTGTCGAATCATATGAGGTGAAGAGCGAGAATGTGAAGACTTGCGCAAAATGAAGACTATATTGCAAAAGTCTTAGCTTAGGATTTCATTTGTAATGTGAGATGTAATATTCAAGTGCCTAAGCTCATAGGGATCATGCACATTCACTTAGATGCATTAGGGGCATGTACAAAATGCATTAAAACCTTCAAATCTGCATTTTAGTATTTAGGGAAGCTCTCTGGAACCGGCATGGACCTTACCGGTCCCTTACCGGTCATTAAATCAGCCTTCCCCTGTTTTGCATGCCTACTGGAACCGGGCCATACCGTGCTGGTTACCTCGCTGGTCTACATACTGGTATTGGCAAGAAAATCATGCTCTCTGGAACCGGGCTGGTCCTCGCCGGTTTCCATACCGGTTTGCTCGCCGGTCTAACGGCTAGTTTTTCGAACGTTATATAGCCGTTGGGAAATATTGAAACCCTAGACCGGCATGCCGGTCTCCTCGCCGGTTTGCTCGCCGGTCTCGCTGTAAATTGGGGAAAGCTTTGCATTTTGTTATAAATAGAACCCCAACTCCTTTGCCTAAGATCAGAGATCTAGAAAACCTTCATATACATTCTCTAAGGCAAACAAAGAGTGATATACACCTTCATATTCATAAACACTCATCCAAGCTCACACACACATCTTCCATATCATTTAGTGAGCTTAGATCACTTGGGTTTGCTCTCACACAATCTTCTTATTATTTGTGAGTGCCCAAGTGTGTTTTAATTCTTCTTTATCAAAAACACTTGTGATTTGTGAAATCCCATTGTTTGGGTAAATTGTAAAGGTTGTGAGTGCACCTAAGAACAAAACTCAAAATTGTAAAAGGGTTCGGAGTGCGCCTTGGCGGAAAACTCTTGGTTACGAGTGAACTGTAGGCATTGCATTTTCGCATGTGAAACCCGATGATGAGTCTCAATTGGAGGCACTACCTTTTTAGCTAAGGATATTGCGGGAAACGGAGGTCGGAAGGGGAAATTCAGAAAAGTATGTCATCAAGTTCATTCCACAAGTTCACTATCTTCGTTGGTGCTGCGTTCGTTACTTCGTTCGAACCTCGTGCAGATTGCGGACGTTCGTGCCGCGTGCGAGGAGGCGTTCGAACGGAGCCGGTAATTCTGGTTTTGCTGCTAGCCTCACACCTCAGCCCATTTAGCCCCCCAAAGCCCATAAAAACACATCCCAAATTAAATAAATAAATATTAATTAAAATATTAACTAAATAAGATAATAATTAAATTAATTAAACATTAAATAAATATTTACCAAACTTAAACTAAAATCTTGCCTAACTTAAATAAATCAAATATATTATATACTAAATTAAAAAAGATGTCATGCCTAATTAAAATCAATCCTAACCAATTAAAGCCAATCATATATTTGACTTCCTAATCTAATAATCCATCTACCAATTTCAAAATATTTGCATTCCTAAACCAACACAAATTAAATATTACAACTTCCTAAATTAAAATATTTTGTCCCCCCTCAATCTTGTATATGTCTTTCCCATCTCTCCTTATTTGGAAACCAAATCTCTTCCTTGTGAGACAAGGTGAAGCCCTAGCCATTCTCTATATAAACAACCCCTAACCTAGCCATCCCTCCTCTCCAATCTCTCTAGCTCATACACACAACTCACACAAGAAATATTAGACATCACAAAAATCATTCCTTTCAACCTTACCCTCATATCACCGAAATTACAAGCATAAACAACCCCTAACTACCACCGAAAATCAGCCCCATTAAACCTCCACACATCACCGAAAATCACACCAAACACAGCAGCTTAAACCACTCCTAAAACAGTCCCCAAAACCCCTTTAAAACAGTAACATAAACTACACTTATAATCCTTGAAATAACCACACAAAATGACACCAAAAAGAATATCAAAACAGTCCACAAACAGTAAGCAGAGGACATAGAGGAGACGGCAGCAAAACCACAAGGAAACAACATCAAAACGGAGTCGGAACGGTAGCTTGAGTGGCCGAACAGTGAAGGAAGAGGCAAACCAGTGAGCCAGAAAAGTTGCGGAGCTTTACCCCCTTTCGATTTTCGTGGAACGCGAGTCCGAGAGACAGCTTAAAAGGTTAGACCTGAGGGTATCTTTCACATTTATTCTTATTTAATTTCTGGTCATTTATTTTGATTATATTTTATGTGTTTGTGGCATTGGTTGTGTGTATGATGTGTGTTGTGGGTATTGGATGAATGGAAGAGTGTTGTCTCTTGTGGTATATAGGATGGAAACCCAGACGTAAATTCTGTAGCCGAATCCGAATGGACGGTAGTGTGGTCTGTACTTGGGACACAACTCCACGTACCACTTGAGTAAACGACACATTCTCTTGCTTTGTGTTGCTTTGGTTTATTTATTTCCTGTCATTTAAATTCTGCATGTTGTTTATTCCCGTATGATACGATCGAGTGCATGGGCTTAGTAAGTGCGATGAAAGGTTCCCTAATTGGAGGGTTAAAATCCTTCACCACGATGCTCTGCCGCACCGATTGATGTGTGTTTGGTTGGATGAGAAATACGTTCAATCGGACATACTTAGTTTGATATGATTGTCTTTATTTTTGTATGCATGATTCAACCGAGCGCATGGGCTTAGTAAGTGCGATGTGAGATCCCATATGGGGAGGGGCTAAAGCCCTTTACCACGAGGCTTTGCCGCGTCGATTGATGTGTGTTCGGTTGGATACAAGATACGTTCAACCGGGCACACTATGTTTAATATTATTGCTTTTCATTCTATGTATGCATGATTCAGTCGAGGGCATGGGCTTAGTATGTTGGTCTAAATGTCCTCTCTTTGAGAGATCAAGAGCCCCAAAAGGCCACCTTTACGGCAGTACTTCGCCGCGCCCCCTTTATTTTGTCGTTTATGTATTGTGTCCCATTTCATGCATCAGGTCTGTTCCCGTTCGAACGCGTTTACGAACGCAACTCGAACGCGCATGTATTTTGCCTTGTCATGCATCAGGTCTTACTTATGTTCGAACGCGTTCACGAACGCCATACGAACGTGAGCATTCTGTTTCATTTCCGTTCGAACGCGTTAACAAACGCCATACGAACGAGAGCATTCTGTTTCATTTCTGTTCGAATGCGTTATCAAACGCCATACGAACGCGAACCATCTGTTTACCGTTCGAACGCGTTTACGAACGCTATACGAACGCCCACGCACTTTCTTAGTTCCATAATGCATCAGGTCTGGTTCCGTTCGAACGCGTTCTCGGACGCTATACGAACGCTAACCTTCTGTTTACCGTTCGAACGCGTTTACGAACGCTACACGAACGCGCACCCACTGAACTGAGTCATCTTCATTAGATTTCATGCATAGTTTTTCTAGTAGCTATCTCCGCATGTATGAATACAAATCTGTCAATGTATTACAATTTATATGCTTATATCATGATAACATTTGAGTATTATTTCTTGCGGTATATCGGATGGAAACCCAGACGTAAATTCCGTAGCCGATTCCGAATGGACGGTAGTGCGGTCTGTACTTGGGATACAATTCCACGTACCACTTGGAAAAGTTCCCATATGTGTGCTTGTATGGTTAATATGTGTGCTCGTGTTTTCTTGAATGTAATGTGCTAATGAAGTTGTATGTTCGTTACTACTTTGATATATTTTTTTAAGCATGCAATGTTAGATGTAAGATATATGTGAAATGTGCGCATAAGTTTTATTTTGCATATGAGAATTTAGAAGCATGATACTCTTGGAAATAAGTGTTACTTAAGCTTGATTAAATTATTACATAAATCCTCTCATTATAAGTGACATAAGTAAGGGACCATTCTGAACCCAACGGTTTGAGGTTTTCCCTTGCGAGGGGTGAGTGCGGCCTTAAATCTTTGTCCCGGTTCACACCGGGTGGCGACTCCATGTTATTTAGTACTTCCCAACTAGTGCCGCGAGCCTAGAAACGGCGTCGCCCAGGTCCTGTTGTCTACATGAACCACGGAAAACTCGATTTTATTGGAAATCTTCAAGCGAGGCTTGAGGGAGTGGACGTAGGCACGGTTTGCCGAACCACTATATATCGTGGTGTCGTATTTCTCTTTCCCTACTCTTTTATCCATTTGCAAGTTTATTTATATTTATATTATTGAATAGAAAACTTGCATATAGGCTATTATTAGAATAGAGAAAATTGGCCTAAAACTCCCACTTGGTAATAAGAGCTTAAAATCGGCAAAGATTTTATAATTCCGCATTTATAGCGATAACCCAATTCACCCTCCTCTTGGGTATAGAGTTTCTTTGTCGCTATTGCTTGTAGGTAATTTCAGTTGGTATCAGAGCGAGGTATTCTCTACAAGACTTAACCGTCCGAGAATAGATCATGGCCTCTACAAGCAAATCGTCAAATTTTGCCGATGGATATTCAACAACTAGACCTCCGTTTTACACCAGAACCGGCTACAACTATTGGAAGTCAAGAATGTTGACTTATCTCCTAGCCAATGATCCGCCATCCTATTTGGTTATCACACGAGGTGTAAAAGGACCAACAAAGAAGGATAGCAACGAGGTTGATATTCCAAAACCGAGTTTAGAATGGGATAGTGAGGATGTGAAACTAGCCTCACAAAATGCTAAGGCACTCAACCAACTCCTATGTGTCATTGATCGGGATCAAGTAAGCAAGCTTCCGGAATATGGAAACGCATATGATTTATGGAAGTCTTTGGAAATGGTCAATGAGGGCACAAGTCAAGTGAAGGAATCGAAGATCAACCGGTTCATGTGCGAATTGGACAATTTCAAGATGGAATCCGGGGAAGAAATTGATCACATGATTTCTAGGTTTACGGTCATCATCAATCATTTGGGAGCATTGGGAAAAGTCATCGGGACATCGGATCAAGTGAAGAAAATTTTGAGATCTCTCCCGAAAGAGTTTAGAAGCTACACCTCCTCCATTAAAGAAGCAAACGACATAAACACTTTGAAGATGGATGATTTGGTCGGCAAATTGCTTGAATATGAAATGGAGATCAAAATGGATAAAAATGAGGAAGATGAGAAAAGAACAAGAAAGTCATTGGCCTTAAAAGCGAGAAAAAGAGTCGACTCAAGTTCAAGTGAAGAAGAAGATAGTGATGATGAAGTGGCAAACATCACAAATAAAGTAAAGGAGCTTCTCAAATCCGCAAAACTCAAGGGAAAATCAAAGGCAAACGAAAAGAAAGAAGAAAAATGGCCGCGAAAGAACAAGAAAATTGTGTGTTATGAATGCAACAAACTGGGTCACATAGCTACCGATTGCCCATTGAGGAAAATGAAAGGAAAATCAAAGAAAAAGGCAATGAAAGCAACTTCAACTTGGAGCGATAGCGATTCAAGCTCATCCGAGGAGGAAGAAGTTGAAGTCAAAGAAAAATCAATAGCATTTATGGCTATCACAGATGAAGACATCCGATTTGAAATTGAAGAAGAAAGCGAAGAAGAAGAGGTACACAATTCTAAATTACTTGATGCTTTTAATGGTTTAAAAGAATTATGTGATATGCTTAAAAAGAAATTAAAATTGGTCAAAAATGAGCATGCTTCACTTAAAATTGAACATGCAACTAGTATGGATAAAATTCATGTTTTAGATAATGATATGATATGCTTAAAGGCTAAACATGAAAAAGAAATTGCATGCTTGAATGATGAAATTGCATGTTTAAAGATTAAAAAGCTAGAACTTGAAAATGCCATATCAAATATGTCATCTAGCTCTAAGACATGCGATTGCGAATCTATATTGAATGAAAATGTCTTATTAAATACTAAGATTGTAGATTTGCAAAACATACTTAGCAAATTCACATTGGGACATAAAAATTTTAATATGCTTATTGGATCCCAAAAATGTGCATTTAAAAGAGAAAGATTAAGATATAGGCCTTATATTAAAAGAAAATTTTTGAAGAACTATTTTGTTAAGACATCCTATTCTCATGCTAAGAATGAAATAGATGAAAATGTCACATGCCATGCTTGTAACAATAAGGGACATAAAATTTTTGAATGCATGTATATGAATGTGAATAAGAATGCATGGATGCCTCAAGGAATCAAAACTAACCCCAATGGACCTAAGAAAGTTTGGGTACCAAAGTGTAATTGAAAAATTTGTAGGGGGAGCTTTGGGAATGGATCTTTAAAGAGAATTACAAAATTGATCCCAAAGGCTCAAGGAAATGAGGAATCGCAATAGTAAAGGTAAAATCCGTATTCACGGAAACATTGGTACCGTTTCCTCCAATTTCTATATGTATGCATATTTCACTTGGTTAAAATATTTTTAAAGCATACAAAGTGATTAGCAATGTATTCAAACTTCTATTGGTATCGATTTCCATTTGATATCACTAAGTGCCTTAATCATATATTTAAACCCCTATTCTATTTCAATTGGTATCACATTGAATTCATTGAGTCAAATCTCATATATGTGATCATTTGATTAATTTTGCATTATAAATGAATTTGCCACGTAACATAATTGAATAATCATGAAAAGCATGAACTTTGATTGTTTAAGTAATTGGTAAAATATTCATAAGAAAACAATCATTAAAATGGATTGAAGTCATTGATTTTAATTGGTATCATGATATATAATGACTTATTTTATTTGATATCACAATTAGAGAGAAACAATGTTTAAAATGTTATGATATTCAAATGAATTCAGTGATATAAATTGTTAATTGGTATCATAGCACATAATCTTTTGAAAATTGCATTATAAATCTTTTTTTACATCTTATGGCAAAAAGGGAGAAATGACAATATGTGCATATTTTTTATTTTGGTATTTTTTTTAGCACACATCTATTGGTATCTCATTTTAGATTTAAAATTTTGCTTCTCCACTTTTTGATAATGTCAAAGGGGGAGAAATCATTAGAAATGAGATTAAAACTTGTTTTACCCTCACCCTTGGATTAAGGGGGAGTAAAAGTACTAATGTGTTTGTCTAAGTCTTATAGAGCTATTTTGAAGACAATCACACATTGAGGGGGAGCTTATGTTGAGGGGGAGCAAAATTGTCAAATTTGGACTCCAAGAAGCTCACAAGTATCAACAAGTTTTAAGGGGTTGTCATCATCAAAAAGAGAGAGATTGTTGGCGACTTGGTCGCTTAATTGAATTTTGATGACGTCAACGCAATTGACGACTTCGACGTACAATCACGAAGCAATACAAAAAGTGTCGAAGCATATGAGGTGAAGAGCGAGAATGTGAAGACTTGCGCAAAATGAAGACTATATTGCAAAAGTCTTAGCTTAGGATTTCATTTGTAATGTGAGATGTAATATTCAAGTGCCTAAGCTCATAGGGATCATGCATATTCACTTAGATGCATTAGGGGCATGTACAAAATGCATTAAAACCTTCAAATCTGCATTTTAGTATTTAAGGAAGCTCTCTGGAACCGGCATGGACCTTACCGGTCCCTTACCGGTCATTAAATCGGCCTTCCCCTGTTTTTCATGCCTACTGGAACCGGGCCATACCGTGCCGGTTACCTCGCCGGTCTACATACCGGTATTGGCAAGAAAATCCTGCTCTCTGGAACCGGGCTGGTCCTCGCCGGTTTCCATACCGGTTTGCTCGCCGGTCTAACGGCTAGTTTTTCGAACGTTATATAGCCGTTGGGAAATATTGAAACCCTAGACCGGCATGCCGGTCTCCTCGCCGGTTTGCTCACCGGTCTCGCTGCAAGTTGGGGAAAGCTTTGCATTTTGTTATAAATAGAACCCCAACTCCTTTGCCTAAGATCAGAGATCTAGAAAACTTTCATATACATTCTCTAAGGCAAACAAAGAGTGATATACACCTTCATATTCATAAACACTCATCCAAGCTCACACACACATCTTCCATATCATTTAGTGAGCTTAGATCACTTGGGTTTGCTCTCACACAATCTTCTATTATTTGTGAGTGCCCAAGTGTGTTTTAATTCTTCTTTATCAAAAACACTTGTGATTTGTGAAATCCCATTGTTTGGGTAAATTGTAAAGGTTGTGAGTGCACTTACGAACAAAACTCAAAATTGTAAAAGGGTTCGGAGTGCGCCTTGGCGGAAAACTCTTGGTTACGAGTGAACCACGGAAAACTCGATTTTAGTGGAAATCTTCAAGCGAGGCTTGAGGGAGTGGACATAAGAACGGTTTGCCGAACCACTATATATCGCGGTGTCGTATTTCTCTTTCCCTACTCTTTTATCCATTTGCAAGTTTATTTATATATATATATATTATTGAATAGAAAACTTGCATATAGGCTATTTATTAGAATACAGAAAATTGGCCTAAAACTCCCACTTGGTAATAAGAGCTTAAAATCGGCAAATATTTTATAATTCCGCATTTATAGCGATAACCCAATTCACCCCCTCTTGGGTATAGAGTTTCTTTGTCGCTATTGCTTGTAGGTATTTCATGGATGTATCAAGTTCTTCTAGACTTAATGGAATCTCTGGAAAAGATTGGAGTTGCTTGCAATCCCCTGCTTCTAAGCATTCTAGAGACAATGGAAGCTCTGGTAATGACTTAAGCATATTGCAATTGCTCAAGCCAAGCCATCTTAGCCGTGAAAGATGCTTGATCCTTGCAGGTAAACTCTCAACGTTAGTTCCACTCAGATCTAAAACTTCTAGTGAGGATAGATGGTCAATATGTTATGGAATCGTTGTAATTGAAGATGGCAGCTCTGTTATTGAGATGTGTTCTAATTGTTCCATTTTCTCCAATATTTCTGGCAAACCCTCAAGGTTTAAGCAGTCCCTAAGATAAAGCCCTTGAAGAGATTTCAAATTATAAATGCTAGTTGAAAGCCTCTTCAGCCTTGTGCAATCGCTTAAATGCAACACTTCAAGATAAGTCAGGCACTCTATTGATGAGGGAACTTCTTCTATTGCAGTGAGGTTCAAGTATAGCTGTTTTATTTTTCCAGATATATTTGGAAACTTTGTGAGATTTCACAGTAGGAGAAATATAATTACTCGACAAACAAAATGAAGGTTGTTTAGAAAGGACCTCAGACTTTTGCAGCTCTCGAAAGACAAGAACTCGAGATGGTTGAAATTCTGGATTGATGAGGGAACTTCTTCTATTGCAGTGTAGCTCAAGAATAGATTTTTTTATTTTTCCAGAAATCTTTGGAAACTTTTTGAGATTTTCACACAGCATGAGAGACTAATAGTTACTGGACAAGCAAAATGAAGGTTGTTTGGAAAGGACCTGAGACTTTTGCAGCCATTGAAAGACAACATACTGAGATGGTTGTAATTGTGGACTGATGGGGGGAAGCATGTTAGTCAGACTTACATGCACCAAACGATGCAATAAATGACAATGAAATAAAACAAAGGGAAAGAGACTCTGTCAAGCCAACAACCCAAGAAAATGGAGTGGGCGGTGCATCCTTTTTTTTAAAGGAGGAAAGCCAATTAAGAAATAGTTGGCAGAATGTGTAGAAAGGGGGTTTCTGCATCTATAAATTGAGCACCACAATCTGTACTTTAAAAAAATCCAATTTGAGAGAAAAGCTTAGAGAACAAGCTTAGTGTGAGAAAATTGAGAGCAATTTTCGTGGGTATTATTGAGTTGTGAGTTGTGAGTGTTGTAAACACTTTGTGTAATTCTTTCTTGCTTGAGTAAAAAAGATCTGCAGCAGGTCCGAAGACGTAGGTAAAATTGGCCGAACTCCGTTATCAAATTTGCGTGTTATTTTGTCTATTTTTCGCTCTTTCATAAATTTGGATTATAGGGAATTTGCGTAATTTCCCAACAACTGGTATCAGAGCCAGGTTGTGGTGATTTAGATTTGAGTGGGAGCGATGGCTGCAGATGAAGGGAAGGTGAAACTCGAGAAATTCAATGGCACAGATTTTGGGTTTTGGAAAATACAGATAGAGGATTATCTATATCAAAGAAGTCTGTATCAACCTCTCTCAGGGAAGAAACCAGAGGCTATGAAGGAAGAAGATTGGAATCTTCTAGATAGACAAGCCCTCGGAGTTATTCGATTGACGATATCCCGCAATGTTGCTTTCAACATAGCAAAAGAAAAAACCACATCGGGTCTTATGGTAGCTCTCTCCAATATGTATGAGAAGCCATCGGCCTCAAACAAAGTGCACCTGATGAGGCGTTTGTTCAATTTGCGGATGACGGAAGGCGCATCGGTAGCTCAACATCTCAATGAACTCAACACAGTAACAACCCAGTTGAGTTCAGTTGGAATTGAATTCGAGGAAGAAATACGAGCATTGATAATTTTGTCCTCTCTACCAGAAAGCTGGAATGCTACTGTCACAGCTGTGAGTAGCTCGTCAGGAAGCAATAAGTTGAAATTTGACGATGTTCGTGACCTGGTTCTTAGTGAAGAGATCCGACGGAGAGAGTTGGGTGAATCTTCAACCTCTTCAGTTTTGCACACAGAGTCAAGAGGAAGAAATTTGACCAGAGGGAATGGACGTGACAGATCAAACTACCGAGGTAAATCAAAGGAGAGGAGGTCCAAATCTAAGAATCCCAATAATTCCCATAACTCGAAAACCATCGAGTGTTGGAATTGTAGGAGAACCGGGCACTATAAAAATCAGTGCAAGAGTTCATCGAAGGACCAGGAGGCGAAGGCAGAGGCAAACGTTACTTCCACCTCAGGAGGAGATGATGCATTGATATGCTCTTTGGAGAGCAAAGAAGAATCTTGGGTGTTGGATTCTGGAGCATCGTTTAATGCTACTTCGCAGAAAGAATTCTTCGAGAAATATGTCCCCGGAGACCATGGAAAGGTATATCTTGGTGATGATCAACCGTGTGCTATAATTGGCAAAGGTGTAGTGAAGATTAAGTTGAACAGGTCTGTTTGGGAGATGAAGGATGTCAGGCATATTCCCGACCTGAGAAAGAACTTAATCTCAGTTGGGCAGTTGGCTAGTGAAGGCTACACTATGATCTTCCACGGTGATGATTGGAAGATTTCAAAGGGTGCAATGATGGTTGCTCGAGGCAAGAAGAGTGGCAC
>SKCR01052839.1:42500-54733 GCA_019454045.1 Zanthoxylum bungeanum
CTATAACTCGAACATCAAGCATTTTGATACATAACATTTTTTTAATTTCCTCAATTTGTGAATTTAATCCAACAAACCCATCTAAATCAGTTGAGTCTGACATGTCTTCCAATTTTTTAGAAATATCAGCAGCAATCTTTTCCACAAGTTCCGCCTCATTCCTAGAAAATGACAAGTCGAAACGGACCAAGCTAGAGATTAATGTTCTTTTTATTTTCATAAGCAAAGTTCCGTCAGTGAACATACTGTTTAGAAGGAAAATTTAAGGGGGTTACCTGGATTCGGTGGAATCATATCCCGATAAATTTGCTGCTTCTGTCAATGCAGCCCTCCATTTGTGAACCTTTTCTGGCATCTCCTAAAGTTTTGTTCATGCACATCAAAAGATTCTCCAAAACTCCCCTCCTGTTTTCGCACATCAGATGGATCAACATGGTAGAAAACTGGAATAACAATTTGGCCCTTCATCTTGCAGTCAAGAATCTTGACAAGTTCATTGAGGCACCATTTGGAAGAAGCATAGTCTTTTGAGAAGATAATTATCGAAATATCAGCTGTTTCGATTGCATTCGAAAGGGCGGGAGAAATCTCATCTCCTTTCTTAAGTTCCTCATCATCAATGAAGAATTCTATTTGCTTCCGACGCAAAGCTGCAGCTAGATGGCTAGTAAAGCCATTGCGAGTGTCCTCCCCTCTGAAACTGACGAAGACCTCATATTTTCTTGAAGAAGAAGTTGATGATGATGAAGCCATGATGGAAATTTTGTTACTGAAACACAGAGTATTAAGAGTTGAGAGTAAATGTAAGCATCGAATAGAAATATAAATTATTATAAAAGGAAATGTATGACTTTAATTTAACTCCTGCTTTGAGCTTTCTTCCCACTTGCTCCCTCCTTTTCCTGGAAATTTCATGGAGCTTTCCTTAAGATATTTGCTTATCTTTTACCAGCCAGAGGTTGCCAGTCAACGTCAACGTCAATGGAAATTTCATGGAGCTTTCCTGAGGAGACCGATGACGTCACTGTTCCTTTCACACTATTTCTAGAGAAAATTACTTCCCCTGACCACTCGCCTTATTGTCCCCTGTAATTTTACCACTACGTCGGTCTGTCGTTTTGTAATTTATCACTCATCTAATTATTATACAAGATAAAAATTTTATATTTATAGATATTAATTTAAAAATAATTATAAATAATATTACACAATTCATTTGTCATTTTATTAATTATATTTTTTTTATTTTTTTATTTTTTAATAAATATTAAAAATTAAGTATTATTCATTTAATTTCTTGATTCATTTTTTATTTAATTAACACACTTATGTATAAAAAATTATCATTTTACCAAATAAAATTAATTTATAAATAATTTTTTTATAGTCTATTTGTTTAATAAATTTAATGTATTTATTAAAAATTATTTGTCTTATTTACTTTCGTAAATCGGTATCCATATCTACTTTAATTTTTTTTAAAAAAATAAATTTACTTTATTAAAAATAAATTTACACAAAATAATAACAATAAATATGAAATTTGTAATAATTATTAAACAAATAAAATATATATATAGCAAAAAAAAAATTATAAAATTATAAAATAAAAAATGTTATTAATAAAAAAATAAGTATATATCGACATCCGATTGAGCTGATTCAAGTTGCAGATTGAAGAAGGCTCGAAATTTACAACTTTGAAAGTCAAAATAATTTCGAATTCTAAAGTTTACATGGCCGAAATTGATGAACAATCCAGTGTATTTTGTGTAACTACTATAGTCATTTTCAAAATATAAAATAAAATTAATAAAATAAAAAAATAAAAATTGTCAAACTTCCACCAAACATGCTTGCATGTTTGGTATTATGTTTGGTGTCATGTTTGATGTCATGTTTGGTGTCATGTTTGATGTCATGTTGGTGCCACATCTGGTAGAGCAATTGGTGGAGCAATCGGTGGAGAAATTGGTGGAAGCCTTTAGATTTTCCTATAAATACAAAGTCATTTCATTTGTAATTCTCATGCTTTCCTTAAGTTTTTGTAAGGATTTAAGGATTGTATCTTGTGTGTTTATTTTTATTAATTTAATTTATACATTTTTATTTTCAGTAATAGTAGTAGTTTTTTTTTTTTTTTTTTTATGTTTAGTAGTTAGATTTCCGCTGGGGGAATGGTGAAACATTTATTATTTTAATTTAGATTAATCTCCCTTAATTATAATATGGAAATTATAATTTAAACTAAAAGGTTTACCGCCTTAATGTCTGGTTTTATTTATTTGACATAATATGACACCGCATATATGGCCGGTCTTTAGGTGACAGATGATTACCGCCTATATGGCTGGTTTATGGACAAATAATGATACCGTCTTTATAGCTGGTTGGACTTAATTAAAATATGACTTAATGAGGATACCGCCTATATGGCTGGTTGGTAATATCACTGATAAATTTTATATTATAGTAAGTGAGATTTCTAAATTAGAAATAGTAAATTTTATATTCTAGGGAAGTGATGAAACACAATATCCACACACTTAATAATTGATTTTCTTTTTATGGGTAATTCTTTAGTTTGTTTATTGAGCCTTAAGCTTAATGCTTCTTGTTGCCTGATCACCAATAAGATTGCTGTGATAAACTTAAAATGAACTTGGAAAAGAGATTTTAGGTTTCAGCCTTAGATTCAATAGCTCACGATCTTCCTTGAGGATAAATAACTCTTTAATAGATTTCCTTACAAGATATGAATATACTTGTCCGGCGGGGGTAGTCACAATCGAAACTTGCACTTAATGAATTCAGGTAACTTGGTTAACATAGGAATATGAGTAATTGAGTTATTTGGGTGTTTGCATCTGACCATCGGAAGAGGCTTTTGCACATATTCGTGTTCCAGGTTAGCAAACTAATTTATTACATATATATATAAGAGAATCAATTCATCATTAGAATAATATTGTGTGGAATCACAACCCTAGATTTTCGTGTCTTTTGTTTATTTTTCCTTTGTATTTTCTTTTGTGTCTTTATTTATTTATTTAGCAAATCAACATTCAACCAACCAAAAGCAATTCAATCTATTCTCCCTATAATTAGATAACTGCAAATAAATATATCAATAATTAATAACAACAATAAGAATTAAGTCCTCGTGGGTTTGATATTTTTATACTACTTGAACGATACGTGCGCTTGCGTTATACGCGTGTGATTACGCCGATCATGCATGAAGTTAATTGTTAGATTGGAATATATGTTGTGTTGGGAACAAATGTAAATATTGAATCAACTCCTAGAAGAAGGTGTGGACAATGATTTATTCTTGACAAATTAGCTGTTGAGTTATTAATAAGAGAAATGATCAGCACATATACATAAATGTTTTTGTTTTCTTTGCTGGTATGTTTGATTGCAAGTGCTCGGAGTCCCTCGGTCCTCTTTTATTTCTTGATTTAATGATCAAGGACATGACAACTTACATTATTCATTAGAATGAACTGATGCTAACAGTTTAGTGTTTAGCACTATTAGATGCTTATGGTATAGAGGTTACTTTTTTAAATATGCATTTCATTTGAATATTCGGTATTGAAATTTTTTAATGATGAGGTTAAATCTTAAATTACTTCCTCATTTTAGGTATTTTGGGAAAGTTTGTCTCTTTGCCAATCGGACAATTTGATTGCTTTAACCGATGTAGTAATATTAATTTGGATGAAAATGTTTCCTGATATATTTCTGATGGAGCTGTCGCGGGTGGATGAGTCTTTTCATTCACCGGAGTGGCATGCTGCTCGTTTGGCAAGCCTTAAAACGTCGCACACAGTTACTTGGGAAGAGTTTAAAAAGAAGCAAAAGGTACAATGCATAAGCAACATGTTTATTTTCTTAACATGATTTAACTGAAGATGCAATCTTGTTATATTATCTATCTAATGACATACATACATGTATAGTATGATAAACAAGTCTATGTGGCTATGTCCTATGTTGAGAACATATGCATATGCATTATATGAGTATTAATGTGACATGCAGACACTTATTCTATTTTTGATATTGCACTTTCTTTGCAAATATTTCCATAAATTATTTACAATCTATTTTATTCAAACATTTGCAGAATTTTCACCTTTTACGCACTCATAATCATTTTAATTTGAATTTTTTTGTCCTGAAATTTTGTTAGTATACGATCAGCACATATTTTAACTTGTTGCAAGCCCGCAACGACATTTCAGATTTATGAACTCCTCCTCTGTTTTCGCACATCAGAATCTTGACAAGTTTATTGACGCACCATTTCGAAGAAGCGTAGTCTTTTGAGAAGATAACAATAGAAATATCAGATGTCTCAATTGCATTGGAAATGGCAGGATAAATCTCATATCCTCTTTTTAGTTCTTCATCACCAGTGAAGAAATGTATTTGTTTCCGATGTAAAGCTGCAGCTTGATGAAGCCATCACGAGTATCCTCCCCTCGGAAACTGAGGTAGACCTCACAACATTTCAACTTGTAAAAATTTTTGTCACGCGCAGCAAAGAACTCAAATGAGACAGTTGTATGGTAGTTATCATCAGGAGGCACAACATCCCCACAGGGATAAAATCCTATTACCACATGATCGGAAACTACGGAGAGGGGAATCCAAGCCACATGGAAAACAAGACCAACATGTTTCGCTTCAGAGAGAGTCTTTATTTCAGAGCTGTATTGACAGCTGACGTCAAAATAGCCCCAAGTCGAGATCTCTCTGTCCTTAAGAACTTATTGGCTCCGTCACAAGTGCTCTACTGATTCGAATTGCCAACGTTCTCCAAGGATAACTTAGATTCTACTTGTTCAAGGAGCACTCCTTAACAAATGTTTGAACTTGGATCCAAATGGTGGATCTCTCTCTCAAAACAAAGAAAAACAACACAATGTCTTTTGTTCTTGGATATTTCTTGTATATCTTGTGTCCATCTATTTGGAATAAAAGCCTTCTTTTATAAGGCATGGAGGGGTGCCATGGGTGGGTTGCAACTCTCCAAGGATTGCAACCTCTCATACACCCCTTGAAATCCCAAAGATATACATATACATATCCATTATTTAATGAAATAATTGAAGAATTTACAACAATCCCCCACAATTCTTAAAATATTCATTCAGAGACGTGAGAGAGATACCGTGAGCTAAAGCTGCATCGAAATAGGTAGTTTTCGCCTTGAACCTTTCGTAGTGAATGTCAATCGGATTTACTTGGCAAACCATTGACCCATAGTCTTGAACTGTTCTGCCATTGGTGTAAACCAAGACAATTGCCAACACACAGCTTTAATTCGACCATTTTCCCGTTCTACGGTTGTGTTCATTTTGGCCCTGAACAACGGTCCTGGATTCCTCAAGCACTTTAGGGTAACCCGCCTTTAAAGGTTCACATGGAAGCGGCCTCACTTCTTACTTGAAATAGGTGATCTACTATGAAGAGGTAATTGTCTCTACCCCCATTAGGACTCATCTCCTAATATAGTGTTCATTAAAAGCCTTAGCTTATCCTAACCAATGACAGACAGCACTCAGCGTCATTATCGGAATGGGAAAGAGTACGAAACTCTTCAATGCTTGTTTTGAATTGCACAAAGTTTCTGTTGTCCCTTTTGAACCTAGATCTTGGGATCTACAGTCAGCTAGGTTGGGTTTCCACAGTGACAATTCTTAATTTATAGGCTTCAAGCTCATTCTCCTCGATGACTTCTCAACTTGCTCTCGAGGTAAACCTTTAGTTAATGGATCCGCTAGGTTTTCCTTCGACTTAACATAATCGATCATTATTATGCCACTTGAGAGCAGTTGACGTATGGTATTATGTCTCCGACGTATGTGTCGAGACTTACCATTATACATTGTATTTTGGGCTCTCCCAATAGCCGATTGGCTATCACAATGTATGCTGATCGCTGGCACCGGTTTGGGCCAACTAGGAATATCCTCCAGGAAGTTTCTAAGCCATTCTGCTTCTTCCGCTGTTTTTTCTAATGATATGAACTCTGATTCCATAGTAGACCGGGCAATACATGTTTGTCTCGGGGATTTCCATGATACGGCTGCATTACCAAGTGTGAAAACAAACTCACTCGTGGATTTGGAATCCACCGTATCAGATATCCAGTTAGCATCGCTGTATCCCTCCAGTACAGCAAGATATCTCTCGTAATGTAGCCCATATTTTGAAGTTTCTCTCAGATACCTCAAAACTCTTACTATGGCTTACAACCTGGTAGAAGATCAACAAACTCCCAAGTATGGTTTTGTAGGATTGAATCAATCTCACTGTTTATCGCCTCTTTCCAAAGAGGTTCCTCCGGAGAAGACATGACTTCTTTATAGCTTTGAGGCTCATTTTCTAACAAGTATGTCAGAAAATCGGGACCAAACGACTTAGACGTTCTAGCTCTTTTGCTACGTCTAAGCTAGATTGTCTCAGTATCAACATGTTGATATGATTCTAGGTCAGCCTGATCACTGTCCTTGGCAGTGTCAATTGTTCTTTTGAGAGACCCAGTTATCTGTCTTTCCTTACAAGGAAACGTCTCTTCAAAAAAATATCGCATTCATTGACTCACTTATCATATTCGGATTGATGTCAGGAATATCTGACCTGTGTACCAAGAATCGATATGCACTACTGTTGTGAGCATATCCAATGAATATGCAATCAACAGTTTTGGGTCATATTCTAACCTTCTTAGGTTTATGAACAATTACTTTGGCAAGACACCCCCACACTTTTAGGTATTTTTAGGAAGACACGAAACCTTTCCACAACTCATATGGTGTCTTGTCCAATCTCATGTGAGGAAGTTTGTTCAGCAAGGCTTCCCCCCACAAATTCTGGGGTAAACCAGAACTTGTCAACATGGCGTTCATCATTTCCTTCAACGTTCGATTTTTGCGTTCAGCAATCCCATTTTGTTGAGGAGAATAAGGAGCGGTGGTCTCGTGAATAATTCCGTGCACAGAACAATATTCACCGAATGGTGAAACATATTCACCACTTCTATCACTCCTGATTCTTTTGATTTTCTTGCCAAGTTGATTTTCAACTTCGTTCTTATAGTGTACGAAGCTCTCAATTTCTTCAGCTTTGCTTCTCAGCAAGTACACATAACAGAATCTTGTGCTGTCATCGATAAAAGTGACAAAGTACTTTTTACCGCCTCTTGTTTGCACAATATTCATGTCACATACATCGGTATGTACAAGTTCTAGCGGTTCAGAACTGCGTTCTATAGAATGAAATGATGTTCTATGTATTTTTGCTTCAACACATGCTTCACACTTATGTTGGCTATCAATTGCAAATTTAGGTATAAGGTCCATGTTAATTAATTTACGCTTGGTATCATAATTAACATGTCATGACCTCTCATGCCATACATTTTGTGACACAATAATATAAGCAAATGAACTAGCTTTATTAATAGCACGATTAACAGTCATTACATTTACTTGAAAAGGCCCTCAGTTAGGTATCCTTTTCCTACATACATATCATTCTTACTCAATACAAACTTGTCAGAAACAAACACAAGCTTAAAATCAGCCTTACTAAGAAGAGAGCCTGAGACCAAGTTCTTCCGAATATCTAGAACGTGCAGTACATTCTTCAATGTTAGCTCATTTCTGGATGTCATCTTCAGAACCATTGTGCCTTGTCCAACCACCTGAGAGGTAGATGAGTTTCCCATTGTTAGATGATCGCCGCCATCGATCTTCTGATGCAAGGAAAACATCTTGTTATCTGCACAGATATGACGAGTAGCCCTAGTGTCTACCCACCATTCTCTCGGATTCCCAACTATGTTGGCTTCAGTTACTACTGCTGACAGTTCCATCTCTGAGATCTCATCAGTCAGCTGCTCACCTTCAGTGACATGGGCTTCAAACTTCTTTTTCTTGCCTTTGTCCTGAACCTTTTTGTTTCTGCAGTCCTTTGACATATGACCGCTCTTTCCACAGTTGTAGCATTTTCCCTTGAACTTCTTGTTCCCAGAGTCAGCTCCACTGTTCTTTCTCTTTTTGCTGCCCTTTACACCTTCAATGATGTTGGCATTAGACTCCATAGTCTTGTAGCTGGCCTTCTCGGACTTCCTGTTGTCCTCCTCGATTCTCAATCAAACACTAAGGTCTTCAAGGCTCATCTGCTTCTTTTTGTGTTTCAGATAGCTCCTGAAGTCCTTCCATGATGGAGGCAACTTTTCAATTATGGCGGCAACTTGAAATATCTCACAGAGTTTCATTCCCTCATCCAGTATTTCATGAATGATCAATTGCAGTTCACCCAACTGAGACATCACCGTCCTTGAATCTACCATCTTGTAGTCCAGGAACCTACCCATGGAAAATTTCTTTTGTCCGGCATCTTCGGTTTTATACTTCTTCTCGAGAGATTCCAAGAGAATCTTCGCAGAAGTCATGCCTTGGTACACATTGTACAAGGTATTGTCAAGACCACCCAGAATGTAGTTCTTACATAAGAAGTCTCCAGACATCCAAGTCTGCTCTCGCTCTTCCTTGGCTATTTCAGATTCACCCTCCACAGGAACCGGAGAATCTTTGAGAAATTTTGCCAACTGGAGAGTTGTCAGGTAGAACAGTATTTTGCTCTGCTACTGTCTGAAATTTACCCCATCAAATTTCTCCGGCTTTTCTCCGTGAGAGACCGGTACCGTGATATTTCCGCTAGCCATTTGTAACTGGAAATCAACAGGGATCAATTAGTCTACGAAAGACAAATTGCACAACGATCAACGAATGATCTTGTTCAAAGTGATATACTAGGTAGTCACTTGTTGTTCTATTGGATGATAGTTCCAATAAACACAAGTCCTTGAATTTCAACTAAAGATACTTTAGGAAAAATGAATAAATGAATATTCTCAGAGGACAAGGGGGGTCCAGAGTAACCACTTAAATCCCTGACCACTTAGGCTCTTATCGCCTTTTTGACAGAATATTCTTTAAACACTTTTTCCAATAGAATCTTTTAGCAATTCAAAACCAGACTCATACTACTCCAATAGCACAAATAATACGATAAGTGTAGATATATATCAATCAAGATTGGATGGAATTACTTGTGTAAAATTACACTTTAAATTCTCAACCAATTATGCAACAACCAATCAATTTCAACTTTATCACTATGTGTATGTGTAGGCATTGCATTTTTGCATATCAGCCCAATGATGAGCATCGAATGGAGGCACTACTTTTTAGTTGCGGAAGTTGCGGAAAGCGGTCGTCGGAAGGGACGGGTCAAGAATTGACATTTTTTATTGGATTTGGTTGCTTGTTCAAGTTTCGGGTTCGCTCGTTCGGTCTCATTTTTAAATTTATCCTCGGCCCGGTTCACAAATGCCACCTTTTCCACTCCCCATACACTCCCACATGAAAGCCGCCCATAATACCACCTTTTCCCAAATAATAACCAAAACCCATACCCTCCAACCACCCATACAAAACAACAAACAACAAACCAAAACCCATACCACTCATGCAACCGCCCCCCATGCCAGCCCACAACTCACCCATGCCTCAACCACCTCCATTATTTCTCCTTCACTCAAACAGCTCACGAGGGGGATCAGAAAACGACGGCCCCCCCTCACGTCTTCACCACCTTCACACGTCCCTATCTGCTGGATGACCATAAACTCAACAGACACAGTCCTTCAAACGGCAGCCACTCAAGCCAAGCAACCTGCCCCTTCACGCCTAACTGCTACCCATGCACTGACCACCACTCTCCCTCATCAAATAAACCCTAGCCTTCATTCAACAGACACACTCCAGGAGAAGCCATTTCACGCCTCAAAATACAGCACACTGCCGAGCCATTTTCCATCAACCAACAGCCCTTCATGCACTAATAAACCCACTGAAAACAACACCAAGTCACCCCAAAACTGCACCAAATATCACCCTCACGAAAGACCCTTACTTCACGTCCTCAAGCTCCACTCACTACCCCTCAGCTCACTCACGTAAACTGCATGAATAAACCCTAATACTCCCCTCAAAAGCCACACAACTCAGCTCTCCCTCTCGGCTTCACCATGCACGTAACTGCCCCCTCATACTCACGTTAACTGCCCCTTCAACAGCACCTCACGACCCCTCACATAGCCACAAACCAACCCTAGACACTCGTCAAGACATCAACAGAACCCTACTGCCCATACAGCCCTTCACGTGAACTGCATACACTCATCATAAATCAGCTCTTATTGACCAAACAACTCCATGTAGCCGAGACACACTCACGAACCAGCCACAAAATCACCACACCGACCAAACAAACACACCCTTCGCAGCCATCACTGAAACCCTACGTTAAGCCACGTTGACATGAGCCCCTAACCCTCACACTGCAGCCCTTTACCAACACTGCCGAGCCATTTTCCCTCACAACCATCATGTATAAGTGAACTGAGAAGCAGCCCCTCCATCCACGTATCAATCCCTCACACATTACCCTCCAAACCTTCACGCCCAAGCCCTTCACTGCCTCTAAGCCTTCATGACTGCCCCACACGCCCTAAGCCTTCACGTTGCTCCTTAACACCACAAGCACCCTTCACAGCCTTGAACCAGCTCTGAACCTCACGTAAATTCCCCCTGAAACATGCATCTTGGGATGCCACTGCAACCCTAAACCAAGCCTCATTCACGCCTCAGCTCACTGTCTAAACCCTAGCTCCATGTTGCACTACCACACGCACCAAACGGCAATGAAACCAGCAGCCCTCAATGATTCAGCACAAAGCCGAGACATTTAAGCCCTCACGCCAAGCAGACCACTCCTTAAGCCACGTAAATGGACCACTGCAGCTCCTTCATTCACAAACAAAAACCAGCCATCACCCTTGCATGATTCACGCATAAATTCCCAACAGCAGCCCTTCACCAAGACAGCCCCCACGTTGCACCTTCATGAACCAAAATAACCCCCTTACATGCACGTAAATATTGCCCTCCATGCACGTGAAATATGACCCCAAAATCACCAAGGCATTCACGCTAAAACAGCAACAAATAACCCTCTGACTTGCACCCAACCGCCGACCAAACTTCCCTAACCAACACGCACAAAAACAGCCCCCATGCATACGTAAAACCAGCCCACATAACCCTTGAAACCAAGACAGAAAACTCCCCAAAAATCGTCCCGAGACTGGCCCAGAGTCCCAAAATAACTTGAGAAAAATAGAGAAAACGGCGAGCGGAAATAACGAGTGAACCTGAGAAAACAGCGGAAACAGCGGACCAGTGAAAACAGAGAAAAGAGTGAACCGGTGAAAATAGCGGAAACAGCGGACCAGTGAAAACAGCAAACGATATCCCTTCCGGCACCGTGGAACGCACTCTCGAAAAGCGACTTAAAAGGTAAGACCTGAGGGCACCCTTTTATTTATTATCCTTTATTTTTTAGTTATTTTATTATTTTATTTCGCATGAGTATTATGAATTGGAGCATTATGTGATTTCCGGGTGAACGGAACATGTGTTCTCTCTTGTGGTATATCGGATGGAAACTCGGACATAAATTCCGTAGCCGAATCCGAATGGACGGTAGTGCGGTTTGTACTTGGGATACAATGCCACGTACCACTTGAGAGACACACGTGTTTCGTTTCATCCAACCTTGTGTTCGAGCATGATTTAGCTTAGTATGTTATAGTTTAATGCATGATTAGTTGGTTGTTTCTAAGCATGGTGTAGTCGTTTAGTATGATATTTATTTTCTTATGCATGATTAGGTTGTTTAATATAAGCTTTGTATTTATGCATGTGAACTTAGGAGTAAATTATCATTGGAAATATGTTATTTAGGCATGGCTAAATTATTGCATAAATCATAATATTACAAGTGGCATAAGTAAGGGACCATTCCGAACCCAACGGTTTGAGGTCTTCCCTCGCGAGGGGTGAGTGCGGCCTTAAATCATTTTCCCGATTCACACCGGGTGGCGACTCCATGTTATTTCGAATTCCCGACCGGGCCGCGAGCCCGGAACAGCGTCGCCCATTTCTGTGTCCTACAGTATGCTTGTGATAATTGAACAACTTAATAATAACTTAAATCTATACTACCAAGATTAATGTGTTACAGTATATGATTAACCAAGTTGATATTAACTGAAGTTTACAGTTTATAATAATTCCAGGACA
>SKCR01052840.1:0-54671 GCA_019454045.1 Zanthoxylum bungeanum
CACCGCCAAGGTCTCGGTCTCGGTTTCGGTCTCAGCCACACAAAATAACCATAGCTTTTTTCATCTTACACGACCCTCGCTTCTTACAACCCATTACTCTATATTGGCTTGTCCGGTAAGCTTCCCACATGTGTTAGATTAAATTTGGGGTTATTTACATTTTTCCTTCAAATGTTGTTGCCCCAGGGGCTTTTCATACATTCCTAGTTTGATCTTGTACATCATCCTTCTATCTCACTGTACAATGGATGACACATGACCATAATTGTGGTCACATTTGTTGGGTCTACTGTTGGCAAATTCTGTAACAAACTGTGTTATATTGAGTTGTAATACGTCTTGAAGTGCTTGGGTAGGTTTTGACATCGACATATGAATTTATCAGAGTTGCGTTCGTAATGCATTATTCATAGGGTTCGAACGAGGTTCATTAGTGTCGCGTTTGTGAGTACATTTAAACGAAAGCTTTTAGAGGAACGGCGTTCAATATACGTTTGAAATTGCATTCGAACTAAATTTTCCAGAGACCAACCATTTGAGTTACATTCTTCATCACGTTCGAACGAAACTGACCAAAGGCTTTGCGTTCGAGTCACGTTCGACGTGGCATTCGAACGTCCCTGAGCAACTAGGTTATTTTGAATGCGTTTTTGAAATATTTTTACCACAAGGAAAACTGTATCTATAAAGGAAAAAATATACCCTTTTTACTTGTGTTGGAAAAATACTACCTTAACAGATTTTACATTCAGTTTTCAACTCATTTGAAGAGCACTCATCTTTGAAGACTCAATCTCATGTCTTATTCTTTGTGAGTGATTTTCTTGTTTCATCACCATCTACCTTCCAAACACAAACCTCGTCAATACCTTGAGCCTTATGAGTTTTAAAGTAGAGATTGGTGTTCAATGCTCCGACGCATGACAAAATGACCTAATACAAGAATTAAAAAAATTAAAAAATTAAAAAATCAGTGTCCACCATCATGAGACACACTTATTACAATATGACTCAATCTATTCCTAAGTCTTGAAGAGCTGAAGACATATGTAAATAAATTTCTGCCCACTTGAAACACAGTCAAACAAAAAAAACCCATGAAAAGCAAGGGGAAATTCAGATAATATAAATAAGTGAATGATAAGATGAAAATACAAATAAGAGCATTAACCAATTGCATTTAACACAAAATGAATCCATATATATCAGCAAGATTCATCAAAATACATTATATGATCTCTCATTATGTTCGAAATTCCCTATGTGCAGAATTTCAAAGATTAGTTTAACCAACACCCAAAATATCCAAAATCAGGTTAAACTTCAAACTACATCCAAAACCAAAAGACAGGTGGAAGTTTGAGACTCCAACAACCGCTGATAAAAATCAAGTGGTGCACCGATGAAGGAGGAACGAGAAGCGATAGACGATGAGGCAACAATTATAGAAGGCGGAGCAGCAGGAGGAACATAATCTGGGTCTGCGGGGGGAGATGAACTAGACTCACGAGTGTGCGACATGATATGAACTGCGCTAGCTGACAAAATCTATCCCCCGATCGGTTTATGAGGGAGAGCGGCACATTATGAACAAAATCTGGAACCGATATAATGATAATCCGACGGATGTGACAACTATACGGAAGTGTATGCACGAAGTGTGCAGAGGTACGAGTGTGAGTCATCTCGCGGAGAATCAAATCAAGGATATCAATCTTCAACCCATGCTCAATAGCATATAGAAATGCAATCTTCGAGATGGCTGTGTGTTTACATGAGACTTAAACCACAGATTATGACACACCATCTTGTCCAGCGACCGATAATGCAGAAAGAGAGTAGAAACAATGATAGGACTAGCCCTGATGGGATGATGTTAGCTGGCAGCAACATCAAAAATCGTCTGATCAGAAAGAACCTTGATGATATGATCATAGCAGCACCCGATTCGATCCAGAGCACAATTGATCCAATCCATGTACCGGTTGGACCAATTACAAGACACAAAGCTCAGAAGATCAAAGACGTTATGGCAGGCCTAGCCCAACGTCGTGTATCTGAATTGAACAAGCACGTTCGAAAGCAATTGGACTTTAAGGAATAGGGTTCAAGAGTTATACATTTGACCCAAGTCATCGAGGAGCAGCATGGATCAGTTTCAGTATTTAGGCTTATTTTCATTATACTATTATTTATTTGCATGTATGGAACAAACATGAATGCCCGTTTTATTTATTAGTTGTGTTAATATATTTTTTATTTATTTGTGGTATTCAAAATTGTCTAGAAACTAGAAGTTATGGACTTTAGTTGGTAATGGATAGTTTAGGATTATTTTTGACTTTTTGGCATCTATTAGGGTTTGATTATATAACTATTTAAAGCCAAATTCTCAATGAAAAAGAACAACTACCATATTTTTATCAAACAAGCAATTTGTGCGTGAATTCCATCATAGGAATTGAGTGTTTATTCCAAAGTTCAGTGATTGAACCAAGACTTATCAAAGGGTTGGCATCTTTTGTGGCATCTTTTTGCTGGCAAGATTCATCTAAGACAATCTCCAAGGATTTTCAGAGACAAGTTCTTTTAGGGTCTTTGGGATCTTGGATCGCGTTTTGTCTCTTTCGTATCCAGTTTCATATCAATTGGTTATCAGAGTCAGATTTCAAGGTTTAGTTAATTCTTTTCTTTTTTTTTTTTATTTCGATCGTCTCAGTTTTTTTTTTTCCATCACTTTTCGGTTTCTGTCTTCAATTGTATTGGCATTCTAAAAAAATTTATCAATTTTGTCGCATACTAGCCATAATAGGATTTGAATGCTTTTTGGCTTATTGTATTTGAATTGTAGTAATAGGCTGACAAAAAAAGGGCTTATTGAAGGTGCCCCACACTAACAATTGCTTATTGACATTTTTTTAAGTTGTAGTGTTGAGGTTGCACATTAAGCTTCAATTTAATATTTGGTTCATATGAAAAACAAAAGAGAAAAAAAAGTAACGTTAAAAGTTACTGAATATTGAAAGGCTCTCATGTGTAGAAGGTCCATTCCAAGCCACTATTACAGAGAGTTATATCAGAAGCTACAACATTTGTATGAAGGGTCGAAGAGTGTTGAGGGCTATCATGCGGATATGGAAGTAGGAATGATTATGACGAATGTGGTGGAGGATAAAGAAGCCATAATGGCTCTGTTTTTAGGTGGGTTAAATATGGAGATTGCGAGTGTAGTTGAGTTGCATCACTATGTGGAGTTGGAAGATATGCTACATATGGCGATCAAGGTGGAAAGACAATTGAAGAATAAATCTGCATCTAGAGACACTGCACAGAGAACTTCTGCTTGGAAGGGGAAGTGACCTAGTAATGAACGGAGAGATGGGGATTTCAATAAGCCTAAGGCCGATAGTGATAAGGGAAAAGAATTCGAGACCGACATAGTTAAGGTTAGGTCTAAAGTGGTAATTCTGAAATCCAATGAGGTAAAGTGTTTTAAGTGTTTAGGTATGAGACATTATGCATCACGGTGCCCTAACAAGCGAACATTAATAATGAAAGATGATGGTAATATCGATTCCATAGATGTGGAGGTGGAGGATGAGATGATTGCGTTACAGGATACTAGTGATGATGAGGGAGCATCATACCCACTAGATAGCCTGTCGCTTGTGTCTAGGAGAACATTAACAGCACAGACATTCGAGGAGGAGACCGAGCAACAGAGAGAGAATATTTTTCATACTAGGTGTAGCGTGAATGAGATGTCATTTAGTATGATCATAGTTGCACCAACGTGACTAGTACAACATTGGTTGCAATATTGGGAGTGTCATGTAAAACATCCTAAGCCATATAGGTTGCAATGGCTTAATGAATGTGATGAGGTCAGAGTGACCAAGCAGGTGTTGTTGACTTTTACCATTGGACCATACACGAATGAGGTATTGTGTGATGTGGTACCCATGCAGGTAGGCACATACTTTTGGGGAGGCCGTGGCAATTCGATAGGAAGGTGATACATGATGGTTTTCGAAACAAATATTCATTCCAACATAAGGGCAAGCCCATTACGTTATTTCATTTGACACCAAGTCAAATTACAGTTGGAAAGAGAAAAAGAGAGAGCGAGAGAAACCACATCCTTGGGGGGTAAGAGTGATAGTGGTGAGAAAATGAGATCTAAACCCGAGAGTGGGGGAAACACTGGGATTAGAGCCGAGAGTAAACCCAAGGGAAAATGGGCTGATGGAGAGAGTGAGAAGAAAAAGAGAGTGAAAAATAATTTTTATCTAGGTGATGGAGAAGTGAGGAGCCTACAAAGCTAGCAAACTCATGTTACTGCTAGTGTATAAAAGAGGCACCATATTTTTCTTTACTTACTAACACTAACAGTTCACTTCCTGTTTCTATTCTTCTATTTTGCAGGAATTTGAAGACATGCTCATAGAGGACATCCATAATGGGCTCCCACCCATTTGAGGGATAGAACATCAGATTGATTTCGTGTCTGGAGTTGTCATTCCTAATAGACCCACATATAGGAGTAATCCTGAGAAGACAAAAGAACTTCAGAGGCAAGTTGATGAGCTGATGGAGAAAGGTTACGTACGAGAGAGTATGAGCATGTGTGCAGTACCAGTGTTATTAGTGCCTAAGAAGGATGAGACATGGTGTATGTGCGTAGATTATCGTGCCATCAATATTATCACGGTAAAGTATCGACATCTCATTCCTAGGCTAGATGATATGTTAGATGAATGCATTGATTTAAGATTTTTATTAAAATTGACCTTAATAGTGGATATCACCATATTCGTATGAGAGAGGGTGACAAGTGGAAAACCGCTTTTAAAACTAAGTATGGGTTATATGAGTGGTTAGTAATGTCTTTTGGTTTAATAAACAACCCTAGTACTTTTATGAGACTTATGAACCATGCGTTGCGTGCATATATAGGGAAGTTTGTAGTGGTATATTTTGATGACATATTAGTATACAGTAAATCTTTTGATGAGCATGTAGGTCATTTTAAAAGTGTGATTGAAATTATAAGAAAAGAAAAATTACTTGCTAATAGTAAGAAATGTACATTCTGCATGGATAGAATCATTTTTCTTGGCTTTGTTGTGACTGCAGATGGCATAGAGGTGGACGAAGAGAAAGTTAAAGCGATTTGAGATTGGCCAACACCTACTACAGTTGATAAGCGGAAAATATATCAATATTTACCGTCCTTTTACTTAATATTTTATATAGTTTCTCGAGATTTATGAATATTGTGATGTATTTTGTGTTATTTTATAGATAAATAAGATTTGAGGACTCACTGGAATCAAATCAGGGCCAAAACAGCGAAAAACAGACAAAAGAGAAAAAATGTAATTTCATGAGTCACGACGCGCATACTCTCCACGCCGCGACATGCCACAAATATTATACTTCTGACACTCATCATTGCCACGTCATCACCATGTCAGCACCTGCGTCATCATTACATCATCATGACGTCAGCATAATAATTCAATCTGCCAACACGCGTCATTCCTTGTGTTAGCATGACGTCAGTGTCGCGACGCGCAAGCTTTCACACATCGGGACGCCAAGTCAATAATTCTGCCGACAGTCATGTGTCATCATCTTGTCAAATCCGTATGCCACGTGTCAGAATCAACGGCGCGTCGCGATGCACAAGTTTCACGCGTCGCGACGCGTAGAGACAAAATTTCCCTATAAATTGAGGCCGAATTCATTTGAAATTTTCATACTTTCTTTTGGGGATTTCCTTAAGAATACTAAGAAGATTGTATCTTGTTTGTTTATTTACAGCTTTCTTGTATTTAATTTTTATTTTAAGCAATAGATCTTTCTTACTTTAAAGTATGAGTATGTAACTTCCCTCTGTTGGGGTGAAAGTAAAACTTTTATTATTATAATTTAGATTAATCTCCCTTAGTTATAATATATAAACTATCTTAAAACCTGACTTAATGGGATACCGCCTTTATGGTCGGTTGGACTTAATTAAATTGATTTTAACCTGACTTAATTGGATACCGCCTTTATAGACGAATATAATTAATCAAAAATCTGACTTAATCAGGATACCACATATATGGTTGGTTGGTAATGTCATGCAAATTTATATATTATAATAAGGGAGATTTCTAAATTAGAAGTAATAAAAATGGATCCTCTAACCCCGGTATTTTATTTTTTTTTTATTTTATTTTATCTTTTTAATTTCCAAGTTTAATTTATATCATTTTCTTTATTTAAGTTTTAATAATCCTAGATATGTGTTGTAACTAAATACCTTATCTAGGGTTGTGATGAATTCCAATATCACCGTTTATAGTTGGTTATTTTATGTTTTAGGTAGTATATTGGTTTATTTATTGAGTCTTAATCTTAATGAGTTCAGTGGGTTTGTCGAAACGCCAGATGCAGAAGATGTTTGAGATGTCACTGGAAGGGGCGCCTGTAGTACGGTATCATGGCCTGGGGAGAAAGGTCAGGGATGACTGGAGGGCATTAGCAGAGGTCTTTCTGAACCAATATGTCACGGACTTTGAGATAGACTTGTCGCTCCGTGACCTAGAAAACACCTAACATAAGCTAGATGAGAGTTTCAAAGATTATGTGGATCGTTGGAGAGGCAAACTCTTGAAGATGCAGACACGGCCCTCGGAGAAGGACCAGATTAAGATGATCATTAAGGGCACTAAGCCCTCCATTTATAACAAGCTGAAAAGGATGACCTCCATGATTAATGATTTCCAACAGTTAAGAGAAACTGTCATGGATATCGAGGAAGAAGAAGTCGAGAACAGAAAGTTTTATGGCCAGAATAGAAGGACCATTGGCGGGCCTTCAAGGACCAAGCCCGCTCCTGCTGAGGTCGCCGCTATCAGAAACAGGCAATTCTCCAATCTTGGTAGACTTTTGTCAAAGGTGTTTGAAAATCTGAAGAGGTAGGGACTCTTAAAACCTTTAGAACCTAGACCACTTCCAAACCCTGTACCACCCACCTTAACCTAAACCTATACTGTCACTACCATCAGTAAAAAGGCCACGACACTGACAACTGCGCCCGCCTCAGGCATGAGATCCAAGACCTCATTAACACCCATAAAATACCCGACCCGAAAAAAGAGCAACCCAACACACACAGAAACCCTCTACCCAACTACCACTCCGTTCCACCACCCACCTATATAATCAACTTTGGCCTGCCTGAAAGCTTTGTCCTCCAAACTCTCAACCACCAAGCTTCTTGCATGAGGATATGGGATAGCAGTAGTGAAGATGAAATAGAACAGGAGAGAGATTTCTGGGAAAACAAGTCTGAAAAACTCTCAGATTAGGGTTGTGATGAATTCCAATATCACCAAGCTTCTTACATGAAATAAGGTTGTGATGAATTCCAATAACACATGTTTATAAGTTGGTTATTTTATATTTTAGGTAGTATATTGGTTTATTTATTGAGTCTTAATCTTAATGCTGCTTATTAATTGGCTACTAATAAGATTGATTTGGTAAACTTAAAATGAACTCGACGAAGGGATTTTAGGTTTCAGTCTTAGACTCAATAGCTCACGATCTCACCTTAGGATAGATATCCCTTAGGTAGATTTCATTCCAGGATAGACATATACCTGTCGGGCGGAGGTAGCCATAATTGGAACTTAATCTTAATGAATTCAGGTAACTTGGTTAACATAGACGTATGATTAATTGGGTTACTTTTGGTGTTTGCATCTGACCATCGACAGAGGCTTTTGCATATTTTCGTGTTCCGGGTTAATAAACCAATATATTGCACAAACATGAGATAATCACTTCATCTTTAAAAGATATTGGAATGATTCACAACCCTAGATAGCTTTATAATATTGATTTTTCCTTAAATTTAGTTTCACATTATTTTATTTACTTGTTTTAGATAAAAATCACCATCCAACCAACAATCAATCAATTAGATACTCGTAAACATTTAGATTCATAAATTGATAGCTTAGGTATTAAGTCCTCGTGTGATCGATACATTTTATACTACTTGAGCGATACGTGCGATTGCGTAACGTGTGTGTTTACCACTGATCAACAGTATTTGAGGTTAGAAGCTTTCATGGTTTGGCGAGTTTCTATAGGCACTTCGTGAAGGATTTCAGTAGCATAGCCGTACCCTTGACTGAGGTAGTCAAGAAGAATGTGGGATTTCAATGGGGTGAGGCTCAAGAGAGTGCTTTTCGGACTCTTAAGGAAAGGTTATGCAGTGCACATGTCCTCGTACTACCTAATTTTGAGAGCACTTTCGAGATAGAGTGTGACGCAAGTGGCATAGGTATTGGGGCAGTACTGATGCAAGAGAAAAGACCTATTGTTATTTCAGTGAAAAGTTGAATGTGGCAGCTTTGAGGTAACTCACGTATGATAAAGAGTTGTATGCACTTGTTCGAGCACTAGAGACTTGGCAACATTACCTGTGGCCTAGGGAGATCGTGATACACACAGATCATGAGAGTTTGAAACACCTTAAAGGGCAAGGAAAACTGAACAAAAGGCATGTGTTGGGGTTTTTGGGCGAATTACCCGGGCAACGCAGCGGAATGCGGGAAAATCATATTTTCTGATTTCTTTGATTTTTCTTGGGTAATTAAAATAAACTTATTTATTTTAATCACTCAATACTCAAAAATATAATTTTTAACCCAGAAATCATAATTTCAGTAAATTACAGTAAAGCCCAAAACTTTCAATTTTAATCATTTTAGTCCTAAGTTGTTCAAAATACGCTTAGGTGATTTCCAATCACAACCAAAATGATCTGTACATCAAATATACATGAAAATAGAATTCTATAATTTTTTTTTTCAGATTTTTCAATAATTGCCGAAAGGTCCCAATACTTTATATTTTGATCATTTTGGTCATAATTTGTCAAATACAAGATTAGGTGATATCCAATAACTACCAAAATAATTTTTACATCTTATATACAGTGAAATACAACCCAAACCTTTTTTCCAAAATTTTCCAAAATTATTGTAAGGTCCCAATACTTTGTATTTTGATCATTTTGGTCATAATTTGTTAAATACATGACTAGGTGATTTCCAATCACTAATAAAATAATTTATACATCTCATATGTATCAAAATACAACATATGTATGAAAATCCCCAGTTTTGATTTTGGTTAGAAACCCTAATTCTTCAATTAATCAAATTAACCAAAATTAACACAATCCAACACTTTAATCAAATCTCTACAACACCAAATAAGTCTCACCACTTTGAAACAACTCAAGAACAATTCTAGTCATCATTGAGTGGCGTAACAACTCTAGAATGGAAATCAAGTCATCTAATGACCAAAAGTGTGCTTATTAACCATTAATAAGCAAACTTTGTTTATATACATGCATACATCTTTCATTTAAGCTTCCAAACTTCATAACACAAACAAAAGAGAGTAGAGAAACAAGTGAACAACATATGTTGTAGCCAAGAACAAAAGAAATATTTTTTCTTCTAAAGAAAAGTTGAAATTACTTACTAATTTGCAAGTTTTCTTCACTTTCTTATTGGTTTCCTTTCTTTTTCCTCTCAAGTCTCTTATGTTTTTGTGTTTTTGAAAGCTTAGAATTCTTAAGCAAATGAAAAATTGAAACCCTTATATACTAGGGTTACTTCGCCGAATAAGGGTAGAAAAGGAAATAAAAAATTTGTAATTTTTTAATCAAAATTAAAGAAGCAAAATCCAATTTGAATTCTTTTTCCATAAAGTAAATACAAGTGTAATCAATTACATTTGTCCATATATAACCATAATCATGATATAGATAAATGTATTTAATTATTCTAATTGTTTAAAAATTAAATAATTAAATAATTATTTAATACAAATATCTAAATATACGTATCATATTTACTTTAAATATTTCATAATACATATATTTATGACATGTATCAAATACTTTATTTGACAATTAATTAATGTGTATTTAATAAAATCATGTATTAAATCTAAATACACATTAACTAGGAAATGGTCGGAAAAACCCTTAAGCATTTATCTTTTCGTTTAACTGTTAAACGATTTATAAATAATCAATATTATTTATAAAAGTTGCCATAGTGCTCTACGAGTATATTTCATTAGTGAGACTCTAGATTCAGACATATCCGTCACGAAATCTAATTTCGTATCGATAATCTACCCACCCATAAATTATGACGACCACAGATAAACTCGATGAACCAAACAGGTCGAGGTCATCTTATACGTACAATCCTTTAGTCACAGGTATCCGGATTATCCCAAAGATATAAATATAAATGTCAAATCTCTATAGGTATAATCCCGTCGACGTATCTATTAGCAATCTCTTAAATAACACTTAGAACTTACTTCTACAGTGTATCACGAGCCCATGAATTTAACAGATTGCTAATTCCATATTGAATACCTATGCTTTGTACACATAACTGATGGATCATATCTTGATACACACAGGATATCCTGAGGATCAGTCCACACCCAAAGAACAAGCGAATGTCTGATCTAAATATATCGGTGACGTGACTTCCATCAAAGTGTGGAGGATACCTTATACATCCACGGTGGTATCTCAAGTCAAAGGATCACTATGCTACTTAACCCGAGAAGATTCCTATTGACGTTGGTGTACCATATATTAGGAAATCTTTGGTGAGTCGTTCAATGTTTATCAAATAAACACCTACACGTCTATACGAGTCTCCCGAGACTCATGGTTTATTGGGATAAACCATCGGACTAGATTCCGATATACGACGTGTACTGGTCTCATCAGATTTTACTAACCGACCCGTGTTAGTAAGTCTTGACCGGGAACTTTATTTGAGAATATACAACTTATAGTGTCACTTCCCAATGTCAATTACAAACTAGGTTGTAACTGCATACTACGTTGTAAATCCTTGGGTCTTTGTCTAATATATACATATCACTAAATCATATTTAATTTCAATCTAATTATAATTAGATTGAATATGTATATAAAAACAAGTGGTGCTACTATAAATAAGTAATATTATGGAAAAATGAATTATTCATACTCATGGGTCGGACATAAATATGATATGGATTGGCACTCTGAGTATCAATCCTAATAATTTCTCGCACTTGCTCTAGTGCCAATCCACGATATCATATACACATCTAAATATGTATCACATACGCATAGCCCTCAAGAGCTTACCTAACACTCAAGAGGTAGGCAACAACAAGTAGGTCCACTATACATATCGAGTTTGTCCAACAAACCCAAATGTTTCCCTTAGCTAGCATCATTCATATTTTGTAGAACATAAGTTATACGTCAATATAACTCAGATGCAACATCAATATTATGCTACAGTTACTGAGTTGTCTATGTATGTAGGGATCAAATCTAAAATACTATGCAGACAACCGCAAGCACAACACTAATATCAAAACTTCCAATCTATAAGGTCACTTTGCAACTTAATAAGTCAATACTTCATAAGTTACAACTAATTCCACTTACACATTAGAATCCTTAGTGACACTCCCACTGCATCTTTTCTGACTCTTTATGATATAGACTATATAACATCATAATTAGACTCAAAACTAATCTGACCCTAATGATTGCAGACTATATTCTCTATGAATAAGAAACTCGTTCTTAATATCTCAAAGATAACAAAGAACATGTTTCAAGACACATCCTATGGTCTATATCATATCAAAATAGTTCGTAACAATTACAATTAAATTGATGTCTTTTAGTTGTACATAATATAGTATTCATTATGCCATCATCCTATGATGCATAAGATTGATTAGAAATTATAATCAACTTCTCTTTCGACTAAGAAATCATCATTTACGAAAGATGGATACTGTTGGGTTTCTAAAGTGTCCCAAGATCATTTAAGCAATGAAACATGTGAAAACTCAAAGAAGAATTTGCGAAATAATACTCACTTTGATCGGATATTGGATGCGTCAAATACGAAACTTTGCTCCTTAAAGTTTCGGCCAAGGTCCTCTTTTGAATTGAAATCCAAGCTCTAAGCTTTGTTGTTGATTCTAAGCTCAATGATAGGTTTCCATAACACCTTGATATGATTCCTTGTAAGTGCTAGCTTTGGAAATTTTGCTACAAAATTTCCTTGTTCTTCCTTGCAACTCTCGGCAATGAGAGCAAAAAAGAGGGAGAGTAATTTTTTTGCTTGTTAAAAACATGAATGAGGAGAGAAGTGAGAAAATTGATTTTTGTTGACTTGTATTTTAATTTCCAAAATAAAATAATGATATACCAAAGTTGGTATTAAGTCAATCACCTTTTCACTTTGTGTGTTTTACAAGTTTATAACCACCCACCAAATTCCATCAACTTAAAGTTAATTAAAATGACTAGGTGATGTGACTTGTGATGTGACATGTGGGCCCCACTTGATTCAAAATCCGAGTGGGCCCGCAACACATCCCGGGCTCGGGTTCGTTAATTCCGAATTAACAAATTTTCCGTTGCGACGTAATTAAATCAAATTTAATTAAATAATTATGCCTAGCAAAATTACTAGTCACGTCGCTCGCGAATTAATTCTAAATTAATTCGTTCAACCGAATTAAAATCTAATTTTAATTCCGTTATGAAATCTAATTTCATTTAATATATCGAATATATTATTTTATCGATTAATTCCAAATTAATCCTTCTCTCTCTACAAAGAGTATTTTATCCCAGATAAAATCTCTCCGTAATTAATCCTAGATTAATTATGTTTGAATCATACATCATCGGTGAATCTTCGGGAAGCGACCCATGAGATCCCTGGATATGTTGGCAGTAAATCCGGTCGTCGGACTATCTGAACACGTGCGTACCTCGTACCACGTTTTTACCGATTTACGAGACATGGTTGGCTTCTAGCAAAGCACCGTGCCTACCCAATTCTCCAGAAATATTTTTAAAGGAATATATAATCTATATTAGGCGTAGTATACACAGTATTGTGTATTGCGATCTAGTATCAGATGTCACATGCAAGGCCTGGGGCTGAAATAGTGTCTGCCCCGTACGAAGTGACCGGCGTAAACACACACGTATAACGCAAGCGCACGTATCGTTCAAGTAGTATAAAAATATCGATCCCACGAGGACTTAATTCCTACTGTTGTTATTAATTGTTGATATTATTTATTTACAGGTATCTAATATAGGGAGAAGGGAATTGATTGCTTTTGGTTGGTTGAATGTGGATTTGCTAATTAAAATAAAAACAGACTCAAAAGAAAATACTAAGGAAAATAAAAGAAAAGACTCAAAGATCTAGGGTCGTGACTCCACACAATATTAATATAAAGATGAATTGATTCTCTTATCTATATGTAATAAATCAGTTTGTGAACCTGGAACACAAAAATATGCAAAAGCCTATGTCGATGGTCAAATGTAAATACCCAGTATAACCCAATTGAACCATATGTCTATGTCAACCAAATTACATGGATTCATTAAGATTAAGTTCCAATTATGGCTACCCCCGCCCGACAGGTATATGTCTATTTTGTAAGGAAATCTATTAAAGGGTTATCTATCATCAAGGAAGATCGTGAGCTATTGAATCTTAGGCTGAAACCTAAAATCCCTATATCTAGTTCATTTTAAGTTTACCACATCAATCTTATTGGTAATCAGACAACAAGAAGCATTAAGCTTAAGACTCAATAAACAAACTAAGAATTACCCATAAAAAGAAAATCAATTATTAAGTGTGGATATTGTGTTTCATCACTTCTCTAGAATAAAATAAATTGCTGGGGTTAGAGTATCCACATTTAATATTTCTTACATAAGAATCTCACTTATTATAATATATAAATTATTTTATGTTCTACTTTCTCATGAATTAATAATGTTAAACATTTAAAACCAGCCATATAGGTGGTAATCCATTTAGTCCAATTACATCAGCCATATAGGCGGTAATTATATGTCACATAAAGACCGGCCATATAGGCGGTAAAGTAATTTATATTTAGACCGACCATATAGGCGGTAATAAAGTCTGACATTAATTAATCCGGTTAAATTATAATTAAGTGAGATTTACCTAAATAATTATATTAAATGTTTCACCTTTTACCCCAGCGGAAAATTAACTACTGAACATAAAAGAAGAAAAATAAAATAAAATAAAATTTTATTACAAAAAGTAAAAGTGCATAATTAAAATTACTAAAAGAAAAAATGCTAAATTTAAATTACAAAAACTTAAACACACAAGATGCAATCCTTAAAGTCCTTACAAAACTCAAGAAAGACATGATTTGAATTCTGAAATTGAGCTGAATTTATAGGCGTCAGTAGGGGTCGGGCATCGCGACTCTCAGCTCGCGTCGCGACGCGAGACATTATCGACGTGGCAGCTTCTGGTTCGTCGCTTCATATTCTGGATAAGGTGATAAGGTGACACATGGCAAGGTGGTTAGGAGTTCAATTATTGCGACACGTGGCGGCTTCTGATTGGCTGATTTCAGATTCTTATCCGCCACGTGTCATTCGGATAATTGAGTCAATAATTGGTGCTGACGTGTCGATGACGTGGTGCTGACGTGGCGACACGTGGCGTAAGTGACTGTCGGCACCATAGAATGATGACACGTTTCACGCTGTGATTGGTTGATGATGATGTGGCGATGATGTGGCACTTTGACTCGGTCAATCGGTGATGTGGATGATGATGTGGCAGACATGTGGCGACACATGGCGATGGCGACTGTCGGCACCGTAGGATGATGACACGTGGCACGGCGCACATAGCAGATCGGTTGTGATGATGACACGTGGCACGGTGCACGTTAGCAAAGTCAAACTTTTCTCAGATTCTGACTTATGGACCCGGCGCACGTTAGGCGTCGCGACGCGCAGAATTACGAAAATTCCCTTTTGTCCCATTTTCATAATTTTGGTCCCAAATCACCTCCAGAATGTCCTAAAACTTTATTTATCTACAAAATAACACAAAACACATCAAAATATACATAAAACTCAAGAAACTATACAAAATATTAGGTCAAATGAGTGGGAAATAGTGATATAATTACCACTCATCACACCCCCAAACCTAACATTTTGCTAGTCCTCGAGCAAAACATAGAATAAAATAATATAAACATCTTTAAAATAAAATTTAACTAAGCCACTTTCGTAGGGATCACGGTTGCATTTAGCGTATGCAACAAGCCTTTAAACCCATAGGTGTCCCTAGTGGACGAGTTGTAGTCTCGTGAGGGTTTACAACAATGATACCCACAAACATTTTACAAAAGTAAAAATGTAGTGAAACTAATGCACACAAAAGCAAAAAGACAAGTGAAAAGAGAATAAAGAAGTTAGTGACTAATCGAGTGAAACTTCTACTCCAAGTTACTAGTTGTTTTCTTTCTTTCTAAATTACCGAATAAGTAAATTCTTCTATTATATTTACCATTCACCATATACACATCCAACAAAATATTAATCAACTCATTTTTTCCCACAACAGTCACAAGTGCAGTTGATAATAGAGTAATATTTTTGTCCTAAAGTTTTATCAGAATTCACACCTTTTTGTAGCAATGGAATATTTTTTCTGATTTTTTCTTTGATTTTTGATTTTTATTTATTTATATATAATATCTTCCATCTATGTAGCGAGTGTTGGGTCGGTGGCTCCCAAACCAGTTGGTTTTAGGGCACCAGGTGTTAAGACACCCCTACAGACTTAATTACTCAGACTTCAGATATATATATTTTTGCAACATCCTTTATCCATGTAGCGAGCTTTGGGCCAGTGACTCCCAAACCAGTTGGCTTTAGGGCACTAGGTGTTAAAACACCCTTACAGACTTAATAACTAGGATCTCATATTTTTTTTTTTACTCCATCACTTTTTGAGATGCTTCCTCCAATTAAACTAGAGCACTGAATATTACAAACTTTTCAATTTTAGCTCATGTCTGTATGTTACTATGTATGTTGATAATACCTGCAAACTTAGCATATGAAGATCCATTTTAGTCAGTTTTATGGAGAATTTACAAATTAAATAATTTAAAATGAAATAAACAAAAATTAACTTGTTCCGAAATAGGTTTGAGATACGTCTCAGGAGTGAAAACTCCTTACTCAGCTATCTCTTACCAATTTCACATTTTTAGTCAAAATAAAAAAAAAAACACAAAATATTTTTGTAATTTTTGAAAAAATTTTGGACTAATAATACACCACTAAAAACAAGATACTGATCAACTAATTCCATCCCCCAAACCTAAATGAGACATTGTCCCCAATGTCTTAAACAGTAGAATAAGAGTTTAGAAGATAATATCTGGTTAGCTGAAATTCTACAGGAAAAATTACCGATTAAGATCTATGGCCAATTTACCCTTCTTACCACGATCGCTATCTGACCAGCTCAGCTTGGAAAGAATGGGGTCGATTTTTGGTTCAAAGACTAGGATTTGGTCAATTAATTCTTCGACTTTTGTTGTAGTCAGGAAAATATCATGTACTGATTTTGTGATGAACTCATGTCTTTTGGCTTCCGCAAGAAATACAAACAGGAAATCGAAAAAATGTTCAATGTTGAGTAATCCAATGGGCTTCCGATGAATGTTCAAGTGCACCCATGATGCCACTGTGAATATTTCTTCAAATATTCCGAGGCCACCTGGTAAAGCAATAAACGCATCAGCAGTATTGACCATTTCAAGGAGTTGTTCAGACATCCCCGAGACAATATGTTCATCTCCATTTGTTTTTCCGATTATATGTTCGTCCGCCAAAGTTTTTGGAATGATTCCTAAAACATGACCGCCATAATCCTGAACGGCTTTTGAAATGCTTCCCATCAATCCAAGATTGCCACCGCCATATACTAGGTGCATATTTCGTTCTGCTATGACTCTCCCCAATTCCTTTGCAGCCTCAATGAATTATGGTTTATTACCAGAATTGGATCCACAGAAAACACAAATTCGCTTGATTCCCTGCTGTGATGTTGCTTCCATTTTCTTTCTCTTATTTGGATGTATATCTGGATGTGTCGAAGAGAGAAATGTAGAGATGAATTTATAGAACCTGAAAATGGGTGAGTAATAGTAGCACTAGTACCTGCCAAATGACAATTATTAGATGAACGTTAAAATAAATCGTGAAAAGTTTAGATTTTGTCGGCGAAAATAAAGGAAATAAAAACAGAAAAGCAAATCAAAGCAATTATTAAGGCAACTGAATTATGTACGCAATACGCCACTAGCTTAGTATAAATTCATAAGGATGCGTCTCAAGAATTCATTCTTTACTCAGCCATCACAAATGAATTAGCTCTCTTCTTTGTGATTGCCAAACACTATTCATTCTGTCTTAAAATGCCCCGTTTGTGCTTTTCCCTACAAAAATCACACAAAATTAAAAATTCTACAACATGTATACACAAAATATGAAAATAGAAATTACAACAAATTGCATGGGTTGCCTCCCTGCTAGCGCTAAATTTTTCGTCTTCAGCCAGACGTGACTGAAATCCATCTGTCAATGAGGTTTCAACGTCATTTTCGATGTTCGATTAAAGACATTCATGTGCGTTGCTTTTGAAGGGTCTCTTCCAACGGTAAGATGGTAAAAAGAGTTTTGTCTCATTCAGTGCTCGTGCCACCTTTTTAATCTTTGTCGCTCCAGTGGTTCCTGAAAAGAAAGAAATAAAATCAGGAGGTCTCGTATGGTGCTTGACTTGGAATGGAAGTTCCATTCTGTCAAACTTCTGGGTGATATCTTTGATCAGTACTCCCCAAAACAGTGATGTTTCGTCTGAATGCTCTAGATCTTTAATAAAGTCAGACATTTGCTCCTCTATTTTCTCTGCTTCTTGCTCCACCTTTTCTTCACAGATGAATTTTAAAATTTCCGTATTCAATTCTTCATCCGTCATCTGTGAAATGCATGCTCCATAAGTGTCAATCTGAGGATGTAAAGTTATGTCTGTTTTTAGGTTTTCATCATCTGATATGAGTGAAATGATTGGCTCAGGTAGATCTTCTTCAAACATTTATGCAATGGAAGCTCAAAGATCTTCATTAGGAGGATAGAAAGTTTCATCCTCCTTTGTTAGTGCAGTTGGTACAAATAGCTCAGTTTCTGCATCCTCGTCAGAGTCAGAATAATAAAAATCAAATTGAGACTTTGTTGGTTCAGGCTCCTGAACGGATACCTCTGATTCTTGATACTGCTAAGCCTCGTCCTCTGTTATGATGTCATGATGAATCTCAGGATAATCGAAGGCTTCTTCAGTATTATTTGAATTTTCTCCGTGAGATATGTGATTCAGGTTATCAGTTAATTGTCTAACTTGATCTGTCATCCTCTGTATAGACGCCGCTTGACTCTGAATTTGTGCATCAAATTGAGCTTCCCGTTCCTCGAACCAATCTTTGAGCATGTGAATCAACTGATCTTCCTCTGATGGTTCTGGTTCTTGATGAAGATCGTAGATGGATGGTGGATAAGATGGAAAGTATGATGGTTCTTCGTACCTTGAATGATTCCAATAATTCTGCCACTCTGAAAGGTATATACACTGATCGCTCGGGTGGTTACCATCACATATTACACATCTCCCCATTTCGTTTTGATGAGCAAATGTAGTATTGCTTGATTCTGACATCCAGTGATAGTTGTTGGGCTGGACAACATGCCTCAGAAAACCGGACTGTTGCTCCCAGATTTGGGGTGTATCTTCTTCTAGCAAAGCTCGAAATCTTTCAATCTCCCAATAATGTTCCATTTTTCAATCACCTGAAAACAAAAGAAAAAAATAAAAATTACAGATAAAAATAAAGAAAATTAGATACAAGTAAATTAGATAGCTTCAAAATTAATAACTCAAGAAAAATAAGTCCCCGGCAACGACGCCAAAAACTTGACCGGCGTAAACACACACGTATAACGCAAGCGCACGTATCGTTCAAGTAGTATAAAAATATCGATCCCACGAGGACTTAATTCCTACTATTGCTATTAATTGTTGATACTATTTATTTACAGATATCTAATTATAGGGAGAAGGGAATTGATTGTTTTTGGTTGGTTGAATGTGGATTTGCTAATTAAAATAAAAACAGACTCAAAAGAAAATACTAAGGAAAATAAAAGAAAAGACTCAAAGATCTAAGGTCGTGACTCTACAAAATATTAATATAAAGATGAATTGATTCTCTTATCTATGTGTAATAAATCAGTTTGCTAACCTGGAACACGAAAATATGCAAAAGCCTATGTCGATGGTCAGATGCAAATACCCAGTATAACCCAATTGAACCATATGTCTATGTCAACCAAATTACCTGGATTCATTAATATTAAGTTCCAATTATGGCTACCCCCGCCCGACAGGTATATGTCTATCTTGTAAAGAAATCTATTAAAGGGTTATCTATCCTCAAGGAAGATCGTGAGCTATTGAATCTAAGGCTGAAACCTAAAATCCCTATGTCTAGTTCATTTTAAGTTTACCACATCAATCTTATTGGTGATCAGACAACAAGAAGCATTAAGCTTAAGACTCAATAAACAAACTAAGAATTAGCCATAAAAATAAAATCAATTATTAAGTGTGGATATTGTGTTTCCTCACTTCCCTAGAATAAAATAAAATGCTGGGGTTAGAGGATCCACATTTAATATTTCTTATATAAGAATCTCACTTATTATAATATATAAATTATTTTATGTTCTTCTTTCTCATGAATTAATAATGTTAAACATTTAAAACCAGCCATATAGGTGGTAATCCATTTAGTCCAATTACACCAGCCATATAGGCGGTAATTATCTGTCACATAAAGACCGGCCATATAGGCGGTAAAGTAATTTATATTTAGACCGACCATATATGCAGTAATAAAGTCTGACATTAATTAATCCGGTTAAATTATAATTAAGTGAGATTTACCTAAATAATTATATTAAATGTTTCACCTTTTACCCCAGCGTAAAATTAACTACTGAACATAAAAGAAGAAAAATAAAATAAAATAAAATTTTATTACAAAAAGTAGAAGTGCATAATTAAAAATACTAAAAGAAAAAATGCTAAATTTAAATTACAAAAACTTAAACACACAAGATGCAATCCTTAAAGTCTTTACAAAACTTAAGGAAGACGTTATTTGAATTCTGAAATCGAGCTGAATTTATAGGCGTCAGTAGGGGTCGGGCGTCGCGACGCCCAGCTCGCGTCACGACGCGGGACATTATCGACGTGGTAGCTTCTGGTTTGTCACTTCAGATTCTGGATAAGGTGATAAGGTGACACGTGGCGGCTTCTGATTGGATGATTTCAGATTCTTATCCGCCACGTGTCATTCGGATAATTGAGTCAATAATTGGTGCTGACGTGGCGATGACGTGGCGACACGTGGCGAAAGTGACTGTCGGAACCATAGAATGATGACACGTGGCACGCTGTGATTGGTTGATGATGACGTGGCGATGATGTGGCACTTTGACTCGGTCAACCGATGATGTGGATGGTGACGTGGCAGACACGTGGAGTGACACGTGGCGACGGCGACTGTCGGCACCGTATGATGATGACACGTGGCACGACGCACGTTAGCAGATTGACTGTGATGATTACACGTGGCACGGTGCACGTTAGCAAAGTCAAACTTTTCTCAGATTCTGACTTGTGGACTCGGCGCACGTTAGGCGTCGCGACGCCATAGGCTTGTGCGTCGCGACGCGCAGAATTACGAAAATGCCATTTTGTCTAATTTTCATAATTTTGGTCCCAAATCACCTCTAAAATGTCCTAAAACTTTATTTATCTACAAAATAACACAAAACACATCAAAATATTCACAAAACTCAAGAAACTATACAAAATATTAGGTCAAATGAGTGGGAAATAGTGATATAATTACCACTCATCACGAAGCATATATCGGATCACAAATAACTAGTCTCTTTAATCAGATAATCATGGCCTTGTCATCTTATCCCGATGGTTGCAACCAATTAGAGTACCAGTTCTGTATCCCTGCGTGATCATCATCTCCATATGACTGAAGTGATACTTCATTCTTGACATCACACCCAATACACTACGATTCTCAATAAACCCAGAAGAGGCGTACACAGAACCTGTTAAAGTCCTGGACGACCAAAACCAAAACGTATTGATTGTCGCAAGTACTAGCGATGCAAGTCTCAGGTTAAGACCAAATACACATACCCTGATGCGGATTCCCATAGACACATAGTCATACTACCAATGGGATTTCGCGGGGTCTATCCAGAGTGAAGCTGTTTCCGTACCATCGGTAAACACAACCTCCTATCACACTTGCATAAGTATCCAATACTTAAATATATGAGAACTATGTCGTTACGCTTCCATAACACGTACAAGTGCAATACTAGTCTATTCCGCATTATCGATGTCCAGTCTCGATAATACTACGACTAGGGATATTTAATGATTAAACCTTTATGGATTGATATTGTCTTATATCTAATAATCCGGAACTAATCATAAGGACTTTTATCATTTATATATTTAAGTAATCAAATTACAAAATGATAAAATGCAATTTCATTGTCACATAGTTAATTTGTACAAAAACCACAATGTCTTTTACAAATAGTGACGCTATGGGTCATAATTGTCCAACAATCTCCCACTTGGCCTATAGCCAGTCACTCAAGCATCTAACACCTGAACTATGTATATGTCGCTCAAACTTTTGCTGAGGAATAGCTTTCGTCAGCGGATCTGCAATGTTGTCCTCTAATGCAACCTTCTCGATCTTCATATCGCCACGATGTATGATCTCACGAATCAGATGGAAACATCGAAGAACATGATTGGATCGTTGATGAGACCGTGGTTCCTTAGCCTGCGCTATAGCCCCGTTATTGTCACAATACAATGGAACGAGCTCAGCTGCTAACGGAACTACTCCTAATCCAAATAGGAATTTACGGATCCAAACTGCCTCTTTTGCTGCTTCAGCTGTAGCAATATACTCAGCTTCTGTTGTTGAATCGGTAACAGTCTCTTGCTTGGAAAATATCCAGCTTACTGCTCCGTTATTCAAAAAAAATATGTACTCGGATTGTGACTTGCAGTCGTCTTTATCGGTTTGGAAACTTGCATCGGTATACCCAGTTACCTCAAGTTCTCCATCTCTATATATTAAAAAAGCATCCTTAGTTTGTCTAAGATACTTTAGGATATTCTTAACCTCCATCCAGTGACAATCACCTGGATCGGCCTGATAGTGACTACACATGCTCAAATCATACGAGACATCAAGTCGCGTACATATCATGGCATACATGATCGATCCGACTGCCGAGGTGAACGGTATCTGACTCATGTTGTCTCTCTCATCTTGAGTTTTAGGACACATGTCCTTAGATAGAGTGACGCCATGTGACACTGGCAACAGTCCCGTCTTGGACTGATTCATGTTGAATCTCTTCAACACTTTGTCAATGTACGTGCTCTAGGAGAGTCCAAGCAACTTTCTAGATCTATCCCGGTAGATATTTATTCCTAGAATAAAGGCTACTTCTCCCAGATCCTTCATGGAGAATTTTAATGAAAGCCAATCTTTCACCGATGTTAACATGGGAATGTCATTGCCAATAATCAATACATCATCAACGTAAAGGACTATGAATGTCAATGCGCTCCCACTAATCTTTTTATATACACAAGGATCATCCTCGTTTTGAACGAAATCATATTCTTTTATGATCTCATCAAAACGTTGGTTCCAAGAACGCGATGCTTGCTTCAATCCATAAATGGATCGATTTAACTTACAAACCTTGTTTGCAAGTCTTGGTACGACAAAACTGTCAGGTTGTTGCATATAAACATCCTCCAAAAGGTTTCCGTTAAGGAAAGCTTTTTGACGTCCATTTGTCATATCTCGTAATCGAAATATGCAGCAATAGCAAGCATTATCCGAATGGATTTAATCATGGCAACATGTGAAAAATTTTCATCGTAATCGACACCATGTCGTTGATGATACCCTTTCGCTACAAGCCTAGCTTTGTACGTTTGTACATTGCCATCCATGTCAGTAATCTTATTGAAGACCCATTTACAACCAATAGGCTTTACGCCTTCTGGTGCATCAACCAATGTCCAAATTTGGTTGGTGTACATGGAATCCATTTCGAAATTCATGGCATTTTGCCATAAACCGGAGTCGATACCTTGTATCGCTTCCTCATACGTAGCCGGCTCGTCTTCCTCAATAAGATTAATATCCACATGAGGTGAGATCAGAAACCCATACCTCTCAGGTTGTTTTCTGACTCTCTCTGACCTACGCGGTTCTTGTGTATTCGAAGATTGTGGTACAGTCTCATCCATGATAGACTGTTCATGTTCCGCTAAGGATTCTGTGCCAGGAACAGTATCACTCCAATTTTCATCGAGTTCTACTTTCCTCCCACTTATCACTGCATTTAGGAATTCCTTCTCAAGGAAAACCGCATGTAGAGCAACAAATACTTTGTTCTCTTGTGGGTGATAGGAGTAATATCCTTTGGTTTCCCTAGGATATCCTACAAATAGGCATTTATCCGATTTGGGTTCTAGTTTGGTACCTTCCAAACGTTTGACGTATGCATAGCAACCTTAAATCGTCAGGAATGAGAAACCCGGTTTCTTTCCTGTCCATATTTCATACGGAGTCTGTTAAACAGACTTTGACGGAACCTTATTCAAAATAAGTATTGCACTGTTCAATACATATCCCCAGAAGGAAATAGGTAGCTTTGTGCGACTCATCATAGACCTTACCATGTCTAACAAAGTTCGGTTTCTCCGTTCGGACACATTGTTTTATTGCGGTGTTCCAGGATGAGTCCACTGTGAAAGAATACCATATTCTTTCAAGTAATCAAGAAACTCATTGCTTAAGTATTCGCCACCACGGTCCAACCGTAATGTCTTAATACTTTTGCCGGTCTGTTTTTCTACTTCGTGTCGAAACTCTTTGAATTTCTCAAATGTTTCCGACTTGTGTCTCATAAGATACACATAACCATAACGCGATGCATCATCCGTAAAGGTTACGAAGTATTCATATCCACCTCTAGCCTGGCTAGACATGGGCCCACATACGTCACTATGAACAATGGCTAACAGTTCGGTGGCACGTGCACATTTACCGCTAAAAGGTGATTTAGGCATCTTGCCTAATAAACAAGATTCACATAAGTCATATGAATTTGGATCAAATCCGTCCAAGTACCCACTCTTCGAAAGTGTGGATATACGTGTCATGTTTATGTGTCCCAGACGACAATGCCACATATAAGTTTCATCTTTGTTACTTACTTTAAGCCTTTTGTTTGTTACATTATATGTTTGAGATTGATTTATATTCAAAATATAAAGACCATTATTTACATCAGCAGTGCAAATTTCCATATCATTTTTATACATAAAACACCCAGTGTTTCTAAATGTAAAAGTATACCCACATTGGGCTAAGATAGATACAGAAATAATATTCCTAGTCAAACTAGGTACATAATAACAGTCTGTAAGTTTAAGTACATGCCCCGAGGGCAGTTCCAAAACAAAAGTGCCAACGGCTAAAACGGCGACTCGTGTCCCATTTCCAACGTGGAGGTCAATCTCTCCTGAGGCCAGTCTCCTGCTAATCTGCAGATCCTGCACATCAGTACATATATGAGTACCACAACCAGAATCAAAAATCCAATTTTTAAAACTAGTAGTAGACATGTTTATTTCTATAACAAACATACCTGAAGCCGGTGCCTTGCCCGCTTTGATTTCCTTCATGTGTTCCTTGTACTCGCGGCAGTCACGCTTCCAGTGACCCCGCTTCCCGCACTGCAGACATACATCTTGGGATTTGTCATTGCCCTTCCCAGAAGGTTTTGATGATTTGGTCTTGCCTTTCTTTTTCTTCTTCTTCTTTACACCTTCAGTCGCCTTGGGCCAAGCCCTCGGAGTCTGAGATGTTGAAGCGAAGTGCGCCTCGCGCTTCTTGCCCTTTAGGAGCTCTTTTTCTGCTTCGCGCAATGTGGACATCAAATCTCCAATAGTTTGGTCTTGGTTCAACATGTTGTAGTTCATGATAAACCCACTCCAAGTGTCGGGGAGAGACTGTAAGATCAAATCTACTGAAGTCTCAGCCTCGAAGACAATGCCCATCTGTCCCAGCTGCTCAATGTCAGCAATCATCTGTGACACATGGTGCTCAACAGACGTACCCTCTGACATACGAGCGTGGAAGAGCTTCTTCTACAACTCATATCTTTGCGATCTAAGATTAGATCGGTGAAGATCATGCAACTTCACCATCATCTCATAGGGATCCAATCCCTTGTTCTGACAACGGAATTGCGGAGTCATAACAGCAAGCATTACCGATTGAGCAGTCGAGTTGTCATCGCTATGAGTCTTCCAAAGCTCTAGCTCAAGCAACTGATCAGGTCGGGGCTTAGGCCCAAAAAGTCTCTCTATAATGTAGAGTAACTTCTCGGATCCCAGGACAATCCTGAGATTCATATCTCAGTCTTGAAAGTTTGTGCCATTAAAGACATTATCGCCCATGACAATATCTCTAATGCTTAACTTTCATGTCATCTTAATCGCAATAGTCCAACTATTCAATTAACGATGTATGGTACAGTCTAACTGTTACAAGAAAAATAATAAAATATTAGTCCAACTAATAAATATAATTGACGAAATAATTTTGAAAGCGCGTAAAGCTAAGTATTTGAACGAAATTGCAATTCAATACTAGTCTCCCACTATTTTTCGGCGAGCCTCTAACCTTCTGTTGAGTACTCGGGAAACCTAGTTTCCTAGTGGGCTAGGATCCCGTTAAATAACACCTTGACTTTGGCCAACAAGCTGTATGATATTTAACTAGGTAGATCTCTAAGATCAATTGGATCTCATCCAATTCCTAGATCCGGTAGGTGGACCTCCATGTCCGAAACATATATACAATATATATGCCAATATATGCCAATATATTTTCCTAATCTTTTTCCTCTGAATCAACTAAGTCTTGGCTTTGGCACAACAAGCTTAATGCTTCCAGTTAAGCGGAACTCATTGACTTTGGAAAGCTTCGTAATCGATGTCGATGGACAAGAAGTGATCTTGACTTTGGCCAACAAATCACAACTTGGACAAGACATACGATATGGAACAAAGCCTTCATGATTCAAACACATCCGCGATGGACAAAGGTCTTGACTTTGGCCAACAAACCAGTGCCAATCTTGGATCTTGAGTAAGAATCACTCAATGGAAGGAAAACGCTTAATATTTGTTGAGGGTTTTTCGCGTAAATTAGCAACCAATTTGTTATCTTTGTTAGGTCTCATCATACACCCTTAAGCATGCATTCTAAAAGCATAATAAGGCGCGGTAAATAAATTAATAATGATATGCGGATAAATATCTCACAGATTGTTCCTAGAACAAATCACTCCTTTTCCTCTCCCCGGCTAGCACTATTCTAACTTCTACCCAATTACATAATACAATTAAAGAAACCTCATTAACATTGAGGGGAATTAGGTGAGAAGAGAATTACAAAGAATCGAGAGATAAGGCTGGACACGCAGGTCAAATTTAATAAATTCTAAATTTACAACAATTTCAAAATTGCCATTTCCCTTCTAATATCCATCTGATATACATTATTCATTCAATGCATCCATGTATTCACACAAAGCATGTTATTCAATCAATCTAATCCAATTAATTAATCTTTGAATAAAGTGATCATTCAATGTTCAAACAACGATTTGATTTGCGCGAGTCCAACTCGTTTAAGAATAAGTACTCAAATTACGAATTCTTGAACTATATCGAACTACAATTTAAATCTAATTAATTCGTATTCAATACTAATTCTATATTTAATTCCAATTAAATAATTACACTTTTAATGCTCCTTTACGACTTAGATTCCAAATCTAATCTAAATGGGTCTCAAAGCCCAATTAACATCCAATGTCATTTAATTAAAGTCCAATGGGCTTTCAATTAATTTCTTAAGGCATGGAATTTGGTTAATATGGGTCAAACCCAAATACCAAAGCTCAATTAAGGAATCACCATATTTGCCAAGAAACCAATTTCGGCCCATTAGGCGCAATTAAACATAAAAGGCTCATTTGTCATATTTGGACTTAATGGAATGGTTTAGGCCCAATTTGGATCCAATCCAATTGTCCTAAACCAACTTGGCCCAACAAGCCCATTAGGCCCAAATACAACATTATAAGCCCAATTCTAAATTAAGCCCAACTAATTAAATTTTAATATTCCAAATATCATGATTTAATTAATTAAAGTGCTTAGCCATGATTAACTATTTAAATTAACATTTCTAAAATACTAATCTAATCAATTAATCATGCTTATTCATAATCAATACATGTCCAACATTATTGTTACAAAATCATCTCATTTCCATGATATTAGGCTCACAGTATTTGTAGGGATTTTAAAACCGATTTCGATTTCAATCCAATTAAATCATAATCAATTTATCCCAAGTCTTTAAACACATCCATGGTCTTAAAACAAAAAATACCATGACCTAGGGTTTATAGCACCATTCGGCCAACATACCCAAATTGGGGAAAATTAATCCAATTAGTTTTTCATCAATTTGATCACATATAACTCCAAGTTATCCATATACAAGCATACTCAAACAAACAATTTGGTTAAATCATGCTCAAATCAAATTTACCCAAATTTTAGTATATAAACCCTAATCAAATTTCATGCTCAAATAGGCTCTGTTACCATTGTTGGGTTTCTAAAGTGTCCCAAGATCATTTAAGCAATGAAACATGTGAATACTCAAAGAAGAATTTGTGGAATAATACTCACTTTGAACGGATATTGGATGCATCAAATACGAAACTTTGCTCCTTGAAGTTTCGGCCAAGGTCCTATTTTGAATTGAAATCCAAGCTCCAAGCTCCAAGCTTTGTTGTTGATTCCAAGCTCAATAATAGGTTTCCTTAACACCTTGATATGATTCCTTGTAAGTGCTAGCTTTGGAAATTTTGCTACAAAATTTCCTTGTTCTTCCTTGCAACTCTCGGCAATGAGAGCAAAAGAGAGGGAGAGTAATTTTTTTGCTTGTCAAAAACATGAATGAGGAGAGAAGTGAGAAAAGTGATTTTTGTTGACTTGTATTTTAATTTCCAAAATAAAATAATGATATACCAAAGTTGGTATTAAGTCAATTACCTTTTTCACTTTGTGTGTTTTACAAGTTTATAACCACCCACCAAATTCCATCAACTTAAAGTTGATTAAAATGACTAGGTGATGTGACTTGTGATGTGACATGTGGGCCCCACTTGATTCAAAATCCGAGTGGGCCCGCAACACATCCCGGCCTTGGGTTCGTTAATTCCGAATTAACGAATTTTCCGTTGCGACGTAATTAAATCAAATTTAATTAAATAATTATGCCTAGCAAAATTACTATTCACGTCCTCGCGAATTAATTCTAAATTAATTCGTTCGCCCGAATTAAAATATAATTTTAATTCCGTTATGAAATCTAATTTCATTTAATATATCGAATATTCATATTTTATCGATTAATTCTAAATTAATCGTTCTCTCTCTACAAAGAGTATTTTATCCCAGATAAAATCTCTCCGTAATTAATCCTATATTAATTATGTTCGAATCATACGTCATCGGTGAATCTTCGGGAAGCGACCCATGAGATCCCTGGATATGTTGGCAGTAAATTCGGTCGTCAGACTATCCGAACACGTGCGTACCTCGTACCACGTTTTTATCGATTTACGAGACATGGTTGGCTTCTAGCAAAGCACCGTGCCTACCCAATTCTCCAGAAATATTCTTAAAGGAATATATAATCTATGTCAGGCGTAGTATACGTAGTATTGCGTATTGCGATCTAGTATCAGATGTCACATGCAAGGCCTGGGGCTGGAATAGTGTCTGCCCCGTACGAAGCATATATCAGATTACAAACAACTAGTCTCTTTAATCGGATAATCATGACCTTGTCATATTATCCCGATGGTTGCAACCAATTAGAGTACTAGTTCTGTATCTCTGCGTGATCATCATCTCCAAATGACTGAAGTGATACTTCTTTCTTGACATCACACCCAATACACTACGATTCTCAATAAACCCAGAAGAGGCGTACACAGAACCTGTTAAAGTCCTGGATGACCAAAACCAAAGCGTATTGATTGTCGCAAGTACTATCGATGCAAGTCTCAGGTTAAGACCAAATACACCTACCCTGATGCGGATTTCCATAGACACATAGTCATACTACCAATGGGATTCCGCGGGGTCTATCCAGAGCGAAGCTGTTTCCGTACCATCGGTAAACACAACCTCCTATCACACTTGCATAAGTATCCAATACTTAAATATATGAGAACTATGTCGTTACGCTTCCATAACACGCACAAGTGCAATACTAGTCTATTCCGCATTAACGATGTTTAGTCTCGATAATACTACGACTAGGGATATTTAGTGATTAAACCTTTATAGATTGATATTATCTCATATCTAATAATCCGGAACTAATTATAAGGACTTTTATCATTTATATATTTAAGTAATCAAATTACAAAATGATAAAATGCAATTTCATTGTCACATAGTTAATTTGTACAAAAACCACAATGTCTTTTATAAATAGTGACGCTATGTGTCATAATTGTCCAACAGATACAATATATAAACGACACACTAACTCTTAAACAGTTATACTAACGGGCAAACAACCATAGTAACTCTCATACAAATAGTCTTGTTGTGTCATTTATTAGATCATATCTAATGTACGACTAATTAGAATATTTCACAAGTCTCTTAGTTTTATATCATATATAAAACTTTATATCGAATATAATAAAGAGTACTCTCACTCCTTTCACGGAGAAAAGAAGACTTAGATAAAATTTTTACCACACAAATATCTCATTATTACATTAATAATGATAATTTCGTTAGGATATATAATACTTGAAAGAAATTTATACGCTCCCACTAACCCTACTATCACATATGTATTCTCTATACTTTGATAAAATCAGATAATCTGACTGTTATCAAAATTAGAGAACACGAATTTCCAAAAAGCTCATCCGAGTCTATAATAGGCTCTATAAGCCGGTATATCAATCTGCGATCTTAGCAGAATACAAACTCCAGGGCCATTTTAGAACGAATTATTCAAAACAAAGAAATCACAATGGATTTCTTATCCGAAGAAACCATTCAAAAATGCCACTTGGCATTCATAGCAAAAATCATAGTTTAATATCAACATTAACCAATAGATGTTTAATTGTTCAATTAGTGCGACTAGAGACAAGTTTCCTCAGAATCTACAATAGATTACTGAGTATAACCTTTCTCACAGTCATACTATAAAGGTCAAAACTTTAATTAGCTTACTTTTCTTTTGCTGCGCAAATCTGATGCACATTTTATGAACGTTTCATAACGAAAGCTCAATTAAGTTCAAAACTTGATCATAGTAAGCTATGAACAATCTTAGATCTATGGTCCAATGCTAACATCCGAAATCGATATCAAATATCACTCCCATTGTAAGTTATAGGATAATTTTCTTCGATAAGAAAACAACATAATCATTTAATATCAAATACTTTGCAAATGATTCTAACATCATATTGGACTTATATGGAAGATGTCTAATGGTCTTTTCATCTTATTAATAGTGTAGTTCCATTTATAGTTTATCACTCTCACATTTGACTTCAATAAGTCAAGTCTTTTCTACAATGGTCAAAATCTGATGTTACACACCAAGTAATAAATATTTTATTACTCGGGATCGTAGAAAAGATATTCTATCAAATAGAATACAATATTCTATTAAATAAAATAAATGATAAACTTTTACTTGTACCTCTGAGGCACAAGTATTTTCAATTATATAACCATTATATAAAAGAAAGACTCAAATCTCAAACTTTTCAAGATTCAAATTTTCTATCTATACATATCAAATACGTAACTGTAGAAAATAATGGAACCTTAATTAAAATGATGAATTAATATTACTGGACCATATCCCCAAGAGTATTGAAACTAATTTGGTATCACTCAATATCAAACAAACCAAATCATATAAGATTTGATTCCTCCCACTAACCAATATCATCACGATGGAATTATAGAAGAATAATATTGAGTAATAATCATATTCATTGAATAATCTTAGAACTAATTACATAAATTCATATGTTTGATCGTATCAAAGATCTTTGAACAATTCAATGACTCACTATGAATTTTAAAGATACAGTTTCAAAAACTTCAGATTGAATATCTTTGAACCAGTCAAAATATTATATCTATGATTCACCGGAAACATATTTAAAGTTCTTGAACCATTAAAGACGTTCAATATGTTTTCTTTTAGAAACGCGTAACTAAGCCATGACAATTCATTAACTAAGTTACAAAATAAAGAAAGCTATCCAAGGTAATTTATAATTCATTAAACTAATAAACTATATATATATCCAATGTATTAGTTTAATAAATCTGTGATTCAATGGTGATCATTGGTTAAATGAGATTTAATCACATTCCCGAATACAATATTCATTAAATGGATAAAGATATGTGGTGTGATCTTGTATCAAATCATCTTTTACCATACAGAATAAGCATCTAATGCTTAAGTGATAAAATCTCATAAAGCATTGTTCTAAATTATTTACTTTACCGAATATTTTTCTTAATGTATATCCATTCCATAATGACACTACTAGTCATATTAAAACTATAACAATTGTTTATAAAGAACAAGTAACTATCCAATAGTCACAAGTTCTGATATCATATATCAAAACAATCATTGAACAATATTTCAAATAACTTGATGGGAGATCTGGTATCCAATATCTATAGTTGTCATATTGTGAGAATCGATATTCTCTACACACAACTATACATGTCTCCTTTCTTTAGCTTTATGATTTACCTTCAACTATTCACAACAATTGCAAATAATTGATTAGCAAACTGTGTTAAACACATTACCTCTAAATGTCACTAAAGCCAAGAAATGTCATTATCAAATAAACAATACCTAATGGGGTTTTCTTAATGCTTGTAAAGAATCTCGAAACATGAACCAATTCATGTCAATTTTTTACTACACAAGAACTATTCTCTCTAGATCATTATATCCTAAAATGGATATCTTTTAAGATTACTATCGTGACTTATTAACTAAGTCACTAACCATCTTGATTTTCCAAGAAAATTTGAAATAATAGTTCCCAATGGTTAGACTAATCTAATTATATCTATGTCTATTGATATCTAGAACCTATTCTAGAAAACTACAACCATAAGTCAGGTCAGAAAACATATATAAATAATATGCATGTAGTGGATAAAAAGTTTAATTCTATATACACAATAGAATAAAGGAAACACATATATATAAGCGGTAATTTTCATAATATTACACACTGCTTTAGTCATGGATTTTTAACCTAGCAGTGTCTTGACCGGTGCGTAATCATACGCGTATAACGCAAGCGCACGTATTGTTCAAGTAGTATAAAAAGTATCGATCCCACGAGGATTTAATACCTAATCTATTAATTTTAATGAGGTCAAATGATTACTAATATCTAACAGGTTGTTTGATTGATTTGAAATGGTGATGATTCTAAATTTAAAAACAAGTAAATAAGATTGCACGAAAGTAGTTTTAAGAAAATTCAATATTAGGAAACTATCTAGGGTTGTGAATCTTTCTAATATCTTTAAAAAAATGAAGTGGTTTTTCATGTTTGTGTAATAAATCGGTTTACTAACCTGAAACACTAAATTATGCGAAAGCCTCTGTCGATGGTCAGACGTAAATACCCAGTATAACCCAATTGAACCACATGTCTATGTCAACCAAATTACTTGGATTCATTAAGATTAAGTTCCAATTATGGCTACCCCCGCCCGACAGGTATATATGTCTATCCTGTAAGGAAATCTATTAAAGGGTTATATATCCTCAAGGAAGATCGTGGGCTATTAAGTCTAAGGCTGAAACCTAAAATTCCTTTGTCAAATTTATTTTAGATTTACCAATCAATCTTATTAGTGGCCAATTAACAAGACGCATTAAGCTTAAGACTTAATAGGTAAACCTTTAAATTACCCAAACTATAAAATAACCCCTTATAAACCGGTGATATTAGAATTCATCACAACCCCAGATAACATAACTAGAGCTAGTAAAAACTTAAATAAAATAAAAGACATAAAGTAAATGCTGAAAAGTAAATTGCTGGAAAGTAAATGACGGAAAGTAAATGCTGAAATTAATCTGAAAATTAAATGTGAAAATTAAATGTTGAAAGTAAATTATTGAAAAGTAAATGCGGAAAGTAAATTGCTGATAAAGCTGAAAAATAAATGCTGAAAGTAAATTGCTGAAAGTAAATAAAGTAAAAGTACAATAAAAGAAAATACTGAGGTAAAATGATCCACTTTATTACTTCTATTTTAGATATCTCCCTTAATATATATAATTAACTTTACATGATAATTACCAACCAACCATATAGACAGTATCCAGATTAAGTCAAATTAATAATTAATTACCAACCGACCAATCAGGCGGTATCCAGTTTAGTCAGGTTAACACCAATTTAAATAATTACCAACCGACCAATATGGCGGTATCCTCGTTAAGTCAGGTTTTAACTAGTTTATAATTATAATTAAGGGAGATTAATCTAAATATTAGTAATAAAAGTTTTACCTTTTACCCCAGCAAAGGGGAGTTACCTCCTCATTACTGAAAAGTAAGAACTGAAAATTAAAGAAAGAAAAGTACTGTGCGTAAAAGTAAATTGCGGAAAGTAAAAACTGAAAGTAAAGAAAAGAAAGTGCGAAAGCGGAAATTAATTACTGAAAGCTGTAAATAAACAAACAAGATACAATCTTCTTAGTATTCTTAAGGAATTCCTTAGAAGAAAGTATGAATTTACAAATGAATGGCTTGGTATTTATAGGCAAAATTTTGCCTCAATCAAATCATCCACCAAATCCATTATTAATTGCTCCACTAATTGCTCTACTAATTGCTTATCATGTTTGGTGGTGATTTGATAATTGTTATTATTTATTTATTAATTTATTTTTTGCTTTGAAAATGACTTTAATAATTATACACAACACACTTCTGGATGGTTCATCAATTTCGGGAATGAAATCTTCAGAATTCGAAATTATTTTGTCTTTCAAAATTGTAGGTCTTTGAGTCTTCTTTAATCTGGAACTTGAATCAGCTCAATCCAATATCTGAGTAAAACTTTATGCCCCAAATACGACATATGCGCAAAATTGGAATTTCCAAAACTGCACTTCGTTAAAACTCTCTTTCAAGTTTCAACTCCAAAAATTAATATGTCAAGTCCAATTTTTTGCCCTTATTTGACCCACATTTCGTCCTAAATGATTTCATTGTGTCCCAATATTATTTTATCTGCAAAATAAACTAAAACACATCAAAACGTTCATCAAACCCGAGAAACTAAACAAAATATTAAGTAAAAAGGGTGGTAAATATTGATATATTTTCCACTCATCACACCCCAAACCTAACATTTTGCTAGTCCTCGAGCAAAACAAAAAAATAAAATACAAGAAACAATTAAAATTAAACTAAGCCACTTTCGTAGGGATCACGGGTGCATTTAGCATATGCAACAAGCCTTTAAACCCCTAGGTGTCCCCAGTGGACAAGTTATAGTCTCGTGAGGGCTTACAGCAACGATACCCACAAACGTTTTAAAAAGTAAAAAGATAATAAAACTAACGCACACAAAAGCAAAAAGACAAGAGAAAAGAGAATAAAGAAGTTAGTGACTAATCAGGTGAAAATTCTACTCCAAGTTACTAGTTGTTTTCTTTCTTTCTAAATTACTGAATAAGTAAATTCTCCGATTATATTTACCATTCTCCATATGCACAGCCGACAGAATATTAATCACTCATTTTTGCCCACAACAGTCACAAGTGCAGTTGATAAGAGAGTTAGATTTTTGTCCTAAAGTTTTATCAGAATTCACACCTTTTTACAGCAATGGAAAATTTTTTCTGATTTTTCTGATTTTTTCTTTTGATTTTTGAATTTTTTTTATTTATATACAATATCTTTCATCTATGTAGCGAGTGTTGGGTCAGTGGCTCCAAGACCAGTTGGCTTTAGGGCACCAGGTGTTAAGACACCCCTACGGACTTAATTACTCAGATTTCAGATATATATATATTTTGCAACATCATTGATCCATGTAGCGAGCTTTGGGCCAGTGACTCCCAAACCAGTTAGCTTTAGGGTACTAGGTGTTAAAACACCCTTACAGACTTAATAACTCGGATCTCAGACAATTTTTTTTTACTCCATCACTTTTTGAGATGCTTCCTCCAATTAAACTAGAGCACAAAATATTACAAACTTTTCAATTATAACTCATGTCCGTATATTACTATGCATGTTGATAATACCTGCCAACTGAGCATATGAAGATCCATTTTAGTCAGTATTATGGAGAATTCACAAATTAAATAATTTAAAATGAAATAAACAAAAATTAACTTGTTCCGAAATAGGTTTGAGATACGTCTCATGAGTGGAAATTCCTTACTCAGCCATCTCTTACCAATTTCATCTTTTTAGTCAAAATAAAAATAAAAATAAAAAACGCAAATTTTTTTTTGTAATTTTTGAAAAAATTTTAATTTTTTTTTGTATTTTTCGAAAAATTTTGGTCTAAAAATAATAAAAAAAAACACACAACTAAAAACAAGATATTAATCAACTAATTTCCTCCCCCCAAACCTAAATGAGACATTGTCCCCAATGTCTTAAACAGTAGAAGAAGAGTTTAGAAGATAATACCTGGTTAGCTGAAATTCTACACGAAAAGTTAAGGTTAAGATCCAGATTAATCCGACGCCTCTTACCACGATCGTCTTCGGACCAATTTATCTTTGAAATGATAGGGTCAATTTGTGGTTCATAGGCTAAGATTTGGTCAATTAGATCCGGAACAGTTCTGGCAGTGAAGAGGAGTTCTTTTAAAGGTTTTGACACGAACCCCATCTTCGGGCATCATCAAGAAACACGCAAAGAAAATCATAAAATCCTTCAACGTTGTACAGTCCAAGCGGTTTCTGGTGTATGTTCAGGTTCGTCCAAGATAATACTGTAAAAATTTCCTCCAATGTACCCAAGCCACCTGACAAAGCAATAAAAGCATCAGCACGGTTAATCATTTCTACCAGTCATTCAGACATACCTGGCGCGATCAGTTCCTCTCCGTTTGATGGTCCAATAAGATTTGTTTCTTCTACCAAGGGTTTTGGGATGATTCCCAAAACGTGACTGCCTCCTTCCTGTACAGCTTTTGAAACGATCCCCATAAGTCCAAGATTACCTCCGCCATATACTAAATGCATATTCCTTGCAGCTAAGACTCGACCCAATTCATGTGCTGCCTCTACGTATTGTGGCTTAACACCAACACTAGTACCGCAAAACACACATATATTTTCAACTCGTCTTCTTGAAGTGGCTTCCATGTTTTACTCTGGATGTCTTCAAAAGTGCAATGATGAGTTGAATTTATAACACCTGAAAAGGGTGAGTAAAATAATAGCAATAGTACCTGCCAAATGACAATTATTAGTTAACAGTAAAATAATCGTGATAGTCAAAAAGGTCTGGATCCTGTCGGAGAAAGTAAAATAAAAAACAAAACAAATCACAATTATTAGGAAAAGATAAATAATATATATATGTACAAGAAAAGTAGCGGCTTGACTGACGTATATGCGTCAGGGACAAGCTTCCCATCCAATTTTCTTATAAATTGGCAAACAGGGTCTTTTTGAGTCAGATTCCCAAGACTTAACTGTTGTCTTTCTTTTTGGAATTGTGTATGTAATTTGCGAATGGCTATATGAACATATCCATTGGGATGCGTCTCAAGAGTTGAAGATATATCATCTACAGACTCCTTACTCAAGCCATCCCTAATGAATTTAATTTTGTCTTCACGATTATCAGACACCATTCCTAAAGAACGACAACGAGTATTGCAATTCTAGCGTGCACATTTGTAACAAACACCCATTTGCTTAGCTCAACTTTTTTTTGCATAAGTGCTTTTTCCAAAACCAGGCAGATGTGAAATAAAAGAGTCAGAAGACTCACCTGCCAATCTGACCTGTGCTTAAATTACCCAACGAATATCATTAGGAACACCATGGATCGTTAGAAATCTCATCCGTTCCAAGCGAGCTTTGTAGACTTCCATCAGAGATTTTTGGGGAGAGAATGAAATTGGTTGTGAAGATTTACGAGAACTTCTTCCATCGTGAAATGACTTTACCTGCAAAAAAAACACACAAAAATAAAACACACCAGATCACAATTATATAAAAATTGCATGGGTTGCCTCCATGCGAGCGCTAAGTTTAACGTCGACAACTAGACGTGACTTCTCGAACGTTAGACTGGATCTGAAAGTGTGACACTTTCTTTTTGTCGCTCAAATGATTCTCCCAAGTAGTGCTTGACACGCTGACTGTTAACCTTGAATGTTTCATTGGTGTTGGGATCCAGTAACTCAACAGCTCCATATGGTAAAACCTGAGTGATCACAAATGGACCTGACCACCTTGATTTCAACTTTCTAGGGAAAAGTTTCAACCGTGAATTGTACAACAACACTTGCTGCATTGGTTCCAATTGTCTGTGCACTATTTTTCGATCATGTCATTCCTTGGTCTTTTCTTTGTACAATGTGGCATTCTCATAAGCTTGTAAGCGAAATTCCTCCAATTCATTGAGTTGGTGGATCTTTTCTCTCCTGCAGCTTGTGGATCAAGATTCAACTTCTTCAGTGCCCAGTACGCCTTGTGTTCAAGCTCAACTGGCAGATGGCACGCTTTCCCAGCACCAATCGATATGGGGACATACCAATTGGTGTCTTGTAAGCTGTCCGATAGGCCCATAATGCATCATCCAGTTTTGTTGACCAGTCCATCCTTGTTGATCCAACGGTTCTCTCCAAGATTCTTTTGATTTCTCTGTTTGAAACTTCAACCTGTCCATTTGACCGTGGATGATAAGCAGTTGCAACCTTGTGAATAACTCCGTATTTGGATAGGAGTGCATCAAAGTATCTGTTGCAGAAATGTGAGCCACCATCACTGATAATTGCCCGAGGTGTTCCGAACAGAGTGAAAATTTTCGTTTTTAGGAATTTGATCACCACTTTTGAATCATTGGATGGTAGTGCAATTGCTTCAACCCATTTGGAGACGTAGTCTACAGTAACCAGGATGTACAGGTTTCCGAATGATGGAACAAAGGGTCCCATGAAATCTATACCCCACACATCGAATATCTCCACTTCTAGAATGTTTTGCAACGGTCTTTCATTTCTCCTCGAAATATTCCCCATTCTCTGGCACCTGTCATATTGAAGAGCAAAAAGATAAGCATCTTTAAAAAGAGTGGGCCAGAACAAACCTCATTGTAGGACTTTGGCTGCAGTTTTATTTCCGCTTAAGTGTCCGTCATATGGTGACGAATGACAGTGTTGTAGAACACTGTTGACCTCCTCCTGTGGAACACACCGTCTCAATAATTGATCAGCACACCGTTTGAACAGGTACGACTCATCCCAGACATAATGCTTGAATTCTTTGAAGAATTTCTTCCGTTTCCGAGTTGTCCATTCCAACGGTCATTTTCCTGACACAATGTAGTTGACATAGTCAGCATACCAAGGGGTATCTTGCTGTTTCATGGCAAACAAATGTTCATATGGAAAAGTTTCTTTGATTGAAAGATCTTTGCCAGCTGTTTCTCCATTCTCGAGCCTCGATAGATGATCTGCCACTTGGTTTTCTATCCATTTTCCTGTCTCTGATCTCTACGTCAAATTCTTGTAGAAGAACATACAACGGATCAATTTGGGTTTGGTATCTTTCTTCGTGATCAGATATTTGATTGTTGAATGATCTGTGTAGACCACCACTTTGGGACCCAGCAGATAGGAGCGGAATTTGTCAAAAGCATACACAACTGCGAGCAACTCATTTTCAGTGGTTGTGTAGTTGAGTTGAGCTTCATTCAGAGTTATGCTAGAGTAGTAAATGATATGGAAAATCTTTGCTTTGCGTTGTCCCAAAACTGCACCTACAGTAAAATCACTAGCATCGCACATTACTTCAAATGGAAGGGTCCAGTCTGGTCCTACAATGATGGGGGCAGAAATCAACTTTTGTTTTAAGATCTAAAAAGCTTCCTGGCATTCTTTGGTGAAGTTGAAAGGCACATCCTTCTCCAGAAGATTGCACAGAGGTTTAGCAATCTTGGAAAATTCTTTGATAAATCTCCTGTAAAAACCTGCATGTCCGAGAAAGCTCCGAATCCCTTTGACAGATGTCGGCGGATGTAGTTTTTCAATTGTTTCAATCTTTGATTTGTCTACCTCGATTCCCTTTTATGAGATCTGGTGTCCAAGAACAATGATTTCATGTACCATGAAGTGGCATTTCTCTCAGTTAAATACCAGGTTGGTATCTTCGCATCTTTGTAATACATGTTCCAGATTTTGCAAATAATGGTCAAAAAAGTCTCCAAACACAGAAAAATCATCCATGAAAACCTCCATACTCTGCTCCAGCATGTCTGAGAATATGGCCATCATGCAACGCTGAAATGTGGCATGAGCATTACATAATTCAAATGGCATCCTACGGAAAGAAAAAGTACCATAGGGACATGTAAAGGTAGTTTTCTCCTGATCTTCTGGTGCAATGGCAATCTGATTGTACCCTGAATATCCGTCCAGAAAATAATAGAACTCATGTCCCGCCAGTCCAGCATCTGATCAATGAATGGCAGTAGAAAATTATCCTTCCGTGTTGCTTTGTTCAGCTTTCGGTAGTCCATGCATAATCTTCATCCGGTCACCATTCTGATTGGGATTAGCTCATTCTTTTCATTGGTAACTACAGTGATTCCTCCTTTCTTTGGAACACACTGCATAGGACTCACCCAAGTACTATCTGAGATGGGGTAAATGATGCCAGCATCCAACCATTTGATGATTTCTTTCTTTACGACCTCCTTCATGATTGGATTGAGTCTCCGTTGATGCTCCACTGTGGGTTTGTACTCATCGTTCATCAAGATCTTGTGCATGCAAAATGATGGACTAATGCCTCGAATGTCTGCTATAGTCCAGCCAATGGCTCTTCTGTGCTCTCGTAATACTCTCAAAAACTTTTCTTCATGCTCCAATGTTAGAGAAGAAGAAATAATAACAGGTAATTCAGAAGAGTTCCCAAGAAATGCATACCTGAGATGGCTCGGAAGTAACTTCAGCTCCAACTGTGGTGGTTCTTCAATTGAGGGCTTGATTCGATCTTTTTTTGGGAGTTCCAGGCTTTCCACTTGTGGTGTTGATTTGAAATGGAATGGTTTGTCAATGTAGTTGATACATTCCAGGATTTCAGCATCTAGCTCGCTATCAGTCATGTTGGTGATGCAAGCTTCAAGTTTGTCTGTGGAATTGTATCAGTATCCTGAATGATACTATCAACAACATCAATTCTGAAACATTCTTCTTCCTTTTCATCGCTCGGGAATTTCATGGCTTTGAAAACATTGAAGGTAACTTCTTGGTCCTGCATTTTCATTGTCAGTTCTCATTTTTGCACATCAATCACAGTTTTACCTATAGCCAAGAATGGTCTCCCAAGAATGATAGGTACTTCTTTGTCTTCTTCCATGTCAGGATGATGAAATCTACTGGAGAATGAGTTTGTCGACTTTGACCAGCACATCTTCAACAACACCTCTTGGAAATGCAAGCGTTCGATCAGCAAGTTGCAATGAGACTGAGGTAGGCATTGCTTCTCCAATTTGCAGTTTCCTGTAAATAGAAAAAGACATCAAATTAACACTTGCACCTAAGTCACATAAAGCCTTACCGATATAGTGTTCTCCAATGGTGCATGGGACAGTGAAACTGCCAGGATCTTTCAACTTTGGGGGAAGTTTCCTCTGAATGATGGCACTGCATTCTTCTGTCAATGCTACTGTCTCGTAATCTCCCAATCTCCAATTTCGTGAAAGAATGTCTTTCATGAATTTTACATAGCTGGGCATTTCTTCCAAGGCTTCTGCAAATGGAATATTGATGTGAAGCTTTTTGAATACCTCCAGGAATCGAGCAAACTGCTTGTCCAGTTTGTTTTTCTGAAGTCGCTGTGGAAAATGTGAAGGTGGAGTGATCTGGCCTTTTTCTTTTTCTTTTGCTTCTTTTTCCTCCATCTGTGGCACTGCATCTTTTGAAACTTCCTCAATTGTTGCCTTGATTCCAACATCTTTGTTGATTTCAGTACCGCTTTTCAAGGTGATTGCTTGACATTGCTCCTTCCCTCGGTTCCTTGGATTTGGTTCTGTGTTGCTGGGAAGATTACCTGGCGGTCTGTAACTCTGAGCATTGGCCAGTTGTCCCATTTGATTCTCCAGTGCTTTGATAGAGGCTGAATGGATTTGATTCAATGCTACTTGATTTTGAACCATAGCTACTAAAGCATCGTATTTTGCTTCTTGTTTCTTCAACTGGGCCAGCACTTCTATTATTCCTGGTTCTTTTTCATGCTCCTGGCTTTTATTTGGTTGTTGAAATCCAGGTGGTGGGTAGTTCTTTTGCCCTGAATTATTGCTCTATGTGAAATTGGGGTGATTCCTCCACCCTGGGTTATAGGTGTTGGAATATGGATTGTTCCACTGTCTGTTGAAATTGTTGACATAGTTCACTGTCTCTTCTTGTTGGTTGTAAGATTCTGACTCAGGTACTCCTCCAAATGGTGAACTTGTGGATCCACCATTAACTTTCATGTTAAGAGTTTCCAGATTTTTGCAAATCACATCCAGCTTGGAATTCAGTGCTGTGTTGGCTCCAACTTCATAAATTCCTGCAATTCTTTGGATCATGCTCCTTTCTGTTGGCCATAAAGAATTGTTGTTGGCCATTTCTTCAATTAAGTCACAGGCCTGATCTTCTCATTTTGCCATCAAAGCTCCTCCAGCAGCAGCATCAATTATGGTCTCATTATTCCAGAAAGTCCATTGTAGAAGGTTTGGACTTGTAGCCACTTTGCGATCTTATGATGAGGACATTTCCGGAGTAAATCTTTGAATCTTTCCCAAGCTTCGCAAAGGGATTCTGAATCTTGTTGCACGAAGGATGTGATGTCATTCCTCAACTTTGCAGTTCTGGCTGGTGGAAAGTACTTTGCAAGGAATTTGGTGGCTAGAGTGTTCCAAGTTGTGATGGAACCTGCTGGTAGTGAATGTAGCCAAGCTTTAGCTTTGTCCTTCAAGGAGTATAGAAAAACACGCAATCTCATTGCTTCTTCAGCTGCTCGGTTGTAATTGAAAGTACCGCAAACTTCCAGGAAGTTACTGATGTGGGTATTAGGATCTTCAGTTGCATTTCCCCCAAACTGTACCGACTGCTGAATCATCTGGATGCATGTTTTGATATCACAGACATTTGCTGGTAAAGAAGGAAGTACAATACAGGAAATGAAGCCGTCGACCACCGGAATGGTTCTGTCTCGAATGGGTATCGGTGGTGCAACTTCCAAAGGTTCGGGTTCCATATTGACTAAAGCTTATTGGCCTTCTCTCTTTTCCCTTCTCAACTGTCTGATGGTTCTTTCAATTTCTAGGTCAAGTGGTCGAAGTTCAAAGCTTATAGTTCATCTCATGTAGTTTCTGAGAACCTGAAACACAAGAAAATAAAAACAATAAGTAAAAAGAAATTAGATACAAGTAACGTATCTAACCCCAAAACTAATAGTGAAAGATAAATAAGTCCCCGGCAACGGCGCCAAAAACTTGACCGGTGCGTAATCACACGCGTATAACGCAAGCGCACGTATCGTTCAAGTAGTATAAAAAGTATCGATCCCACAAGGATTTAATACCTAATCTATTAATTTTATGAGGTCAAATGATTACTAGTATCTAACAGGTTATTGATTGATTTGAAATGGTGATGATTCTAAATTTAAAAACAAGTAAATAAAATTGCACGAAAGTAGGTTTAAGAAAATTCAATATTAGGAAACTATCTAGGGTTGTGAATCTTTCTAATATCTTTAAAAAATGAAGTGGTTATTTCATGTTTGTGTAAAAAATCGGTCTACTAACCTGAAACACTAAATTATGCGAAAGCCTCTGTCGATGGTCAGACGCAAATACCCAGTATAACCCAATTGAACCATATGTCTATGTCAACCAAATTACTTGGATTCATTAAGATTAAGTTCCAATTATGGCTACCCCCGCCCGACAGGTATATGTCTATCCTGTAAGGAAATCTATTAAAGGGTTATATATCCTCAAGGAAGATCGTGGGCTATTAAGTCTAAGGCTGAAACCTAAAATTCCTTTGTCAAGTTTATTTTAGATTTACCAAATCAATCTTATTAGTGGTCAATTAACAAGACGCATTAAGCTTAAGACTTAATAAGTAAACCTTTAAATTACCCAAACTATAAAATAACCTCTTATAAACCGGTGATATTAGAATTCATCACAACCCCAGATAACTAACTTAGTTACGACACATAACTAGGGCTAGTAAAAACTTAAATAAAATAAAAGACATAAAGTAAAATGTTGAAAAAATAAATTGCTGAAAAGTAAATGACGGAAAGTAAATGCTGAAATTAAACACTGAAAATTAAATGCTGAAAAGTAAATGCTGAAAGTAAATTACTGAAAAGTAAATGCGGAAAGTAAATTGCTGAAAGTAAATTGCTGAAAAGTAAATGCTGAAAGTAAATTGTTGAAAAGTAAATAAAGTAAAAGTATAATAAAAGAAAATGATGAGGTAAAAGGATCCACTTTTATTACTTATATTTTAGATATCTCCCTTAATATAATATATTAACTTTGCTTGATAATTACCAACCAGCCATATAGGCGGTATCCAGATTAAGTCAAATTAATAATTAATTACCAACCGACCAATTAGGCGGTATCCAGTTTAGTCAGGTTAAAACCAATTTAAATAATTACCAACCGACCAATATGGCGGTATCCTCGTTAAGTCAGGTTTTAACTAGTTTATATATTATAATTAAGGGAGATTAATCTAAATATTAGTAATAAAAGTTTTACCTTTTACCCCAACAAAGGGGAGTTACCTCCTCATTAATGAAAATTAAAAACTGAAAATAAAGAAAGAAAAGTAATGTGCGTAAAAGTAAATTGCGGAAAGTAAAAACTGAAAAGTAAAGAAAAGAAAGTGCGAAAGCGGAAATTAATTACTGAAAGCTGTAAATAAACAAACAAGATACAATCTTCTTAGTATTCTTAAGGAATTCCTTAGAAGAAAGTATGAATTTACAAATGAAATGGCTTGGTATTTATAGGCAAAATTTGCCTCAATCAAATCATCCACCAAATCCATTATTAATTGCTCCACTAATTGCTCCACCAAATCCATTATTAATTGCTCCACTAATTGCTTATCATGTTTGGTGGTGATTTGATAATTTTTATTATTTATTTATTAATTTATTTTTTGCTTTGAAAATGACTTTAATAATTACACACAACACACTTCTGGATAGTTCATCAATTTCGGGCATGAAATCTTCAGAATTCGAAATAATTTTGTCTTTCAAAATTGTAGATCTTTGAGTCTTCTTTAATCTGGAACTTGAATCAGCTCAATCCAATATCGGAGTAAATATTTATGCCCAAATTACGACATATGCGCAAAACTGGAATTTCCAAAACTGCACTTAGTTAAAACGCCCTTTCAAGTTTCAAATCTCCAAAAATTAATATGTCAAGTCCAATTTTTTCCCTTATTTGACCCACATTTCGTCCTAAATGATTTCATTATTTCCCAATATTATTTTATCTGCAAAATAAAGTAAAACACATCAAAACGTTCATCAAACCCGAGAAACTAAACAAAATATTAAGTAAAAGGGGCGGTAAATATTGATATATTTTCCGCTCATCATGCCTCCCACTATTTTATGTAATACTGTAATCCCCAACGGAAAATGAGAATGCAATAATTAAATTGAATTCCATAGTGAGAAGTGGACCCCATGAATATATTTTGACTCACTACTTTGACACGTTCTCGCCTACCTATATTCACAGGTAGACAACTCATTGTCAATCACACTCACTGTGACTCCTGATTTTGGTCCTGACTGTTTCTCGTTGTGACAGCTTTGGCACGTTCACAGGAGGCGTATCAAATCTTCACTTTTCAGTGACAAACTCAAGTTACCGATGTAGTCCTGACAGCTTTGGCACGTTCAGGATTTTCACTTTCACTTGAATTTGTCTCTTATCATATAAGTTCTACCGGCGCAAATGAACTACTATCAGCCATAACTGCACAGCTTTGGCATGATACAGCTACAACATCAAGAAAATATTTGCATCCGTACTGACAAGACAGACCAAGAAATAAGTAGTCCTAATATAAATTACTTTAAAACCTTATTAAATATGGATTTTCCGTAAAGTGTCATACACCTTTATTTAATAAAATTAAATAACATATGCATGCATCAAGTAAAGATTAGATTAAATGTCAAATTTAAGGGGCCTAATCATATTATGGGCGAAGAATCATACTCGCTCTGATACCAATTTTGTTGGGGTTCTTGGGCGGATTACCAGGTAACGCAGCGGAATACGGGAAAATCAAATTTTCTGATTTCTTTAATTTTTCTTGGGTAATTAAAATAAACTTATTTATTTTAATCACTCAATACTCAAAAATAGAATTTTTAACCCAGAAATCACAATTTCAGTAAATTTCCATAAAGCCCAAAACTTTCAATTTTAATCATTTTAGTCCTAAGTTGTTCAAAACAAGCCTAGATGATTTACAATCACAACCAAAATGATTTTTACATCAAATATACATGAAAAAATAATTCTAAAAAAATTTCCAAATTTTTTAGTAATTTCTGAAAGGTCCCAATACTTTATATTTTGATCATTTTGGTCCTAATTTGTCGAATACAAGATTAGGTGATATCCAATCACTCCAAAATAATTTGTACATCTTATATACATTGAAATACAACCCAGAAAAGTTTTCCAGAATTTTCCAAAATTACCGTGAGGTCCCAATACTTTGCATTTTGATCATTTTGGTCCTAATTTGTCAAATACAAGACTAGGTGATTTCCAATCACTATCAAAATAATTTATACATCTAATATGTATTAAAATACAACATATCTATGAAAAGCCCCAATTTTGGTTTAGGTTAGAAACCATATTCTTCAATTAATCAAATTAACCAAAATTAACACAATCCAACACTTTAATCAAATCTCTACAACACCAAACAAGTCTCACCAATTTGAAAAAACTCAAGAATAATTCTAGGTCATCATTGAGTGGCCTAACAACTCTAGAATGGAAACCGAGTCATCTAATGACTAAAAGTGTGCTTGTTAACCATTAATAAGTAAACTTTGTTTATATACACGCATACATCTTTCATTCAAGCTTCCAAACTTCATAACACAAACAAAAAAGAGTAGAGAAACAAGTGACAACATACGTTGTAGCCAAGAACAAAAGAAATATTTTTCCTTCTAAGGAAAAGTTGAAATTACTTACTAAATTTGCAAGTTTTCTTCACTTCCTTATAGGTTTCCTTTCTTTTTCCTCTCAAGTCTCTTATGTTTTTGTGTTTTTGAAAGCTTAGAATTCTTAAGCAAATGAAAAAATGAAACCCTTATATACTAGGGTTACTTGGTCGGATAAGGGTAGAAAAGGAAATAAAAAATTTACAATTTTTTAATCAAAATTAAAGAAGCAAAATTCAATTTGAATTCCTTTTCCATAAAGTAAATACAAGTGTAACCAATTACACTTGGCCATATATAACCATAATCATGATATAAATAAATGTATTTTATTATTCTAATTATTTAATAATTAAATAATTAGATAATTACTTAATACAAATATCTAAATATATGTATTATATTTACTTTAAATATTCCATAATACATATATTTGTGATATGTGTCAAATACTTTATTTGACAATTAATTAATGTATATTTAATAAAATCATGTATTAAATCCAAATACACATTAACTAGGAAATGACCAGAAAAACCCTTAAGCATGTATCTTTTCATTTAACCGTTAAACGATTTATAAATAATCAATATTATTTTTAAAAGTTGCCCTAGTGCTCTACGAGTATATTTCATTAGTGAGACTCTCTAGATTTAGACATATCCGTCACGGACTCCAATTTCTTGTCCATAATCTACCCACCCGTAAATTATAATGACCACATATAGACTCGCCAAACCATACAGGTTGAGGTCATCGTATACGTATAATCCATCAGTCACAGGTATCCGGATTATCCCAAAGATATAGATATAAACGTCAAATCTCTATAAGTATAATCTCGTCGACGTCTTTATTAGAAATATCTTAAATAACACTTAGAACTTATTTCTACAATGTACCACGGGCCCATAGATTTAACAGATTGCTAATTCCATATTGAATACCTATGTTTTGTACACAGAACTGACGGATCCTATCTTGATACACATAGGATATCCTGAGGATCAGTCCACACCCAACGAACAAGCGGAGATCTGATCTAAATAGATTGGTGATGTGACAGCCATCAAAGTGTGGAGGATACCTCATACATCCAGGTGGTATCTCAAGTCAAATGATCACTATGAGGAAATCTTCGGTGAGTCAAATGATCATATCTTGACGTTGGTGTACCATCTATTAGGAAATCTTTGGTGAGTCATTAAGTGTTTATCAAATAAACACCTAATCGTATATACGAGTCTCCCAAGACTCATAGTTTATTGGGATAAACCATCGGACTAGATTCTGATATAAGACGTGTACTGGTCTCAGCGAATTTGACTAACCGACACATGTTAGTAAATCTTGACCATGAACTTTATTTGAGAATATACAACTTATAGTGATACTTCCCAATGTCAATTACAAACTACATTGTAACTGCGCACTATATTGTAAATCATGGGGTCTTTATCTAATATATACATATCACTAAATCATATTTAGTTTCAATCTAATCATAATTAGATCGAATACGTATATAAAATCAAGAGGTGATACCATACATAAGTAATATTATGGAAAAATGAATTATTTGTATTCATGAGTCGGACATAAATACGATCCGGATTGGCACTCCAAGCACCAACCCTAATAACACGCCAGATGGATGGAGTTTATAGAGACATTCCCATACGTCATTCGCTACAAACAAGGTAAGGAAAATATAGTTGCAGATGCTTTGTTGCGCATGTATGTTTTACTTACTTCTTTAAGTGCTAAAATATTAGGGTTTGAATTTATTAAAGAGCTTTATGCACGTGATGTGGATTTTTATAATATATATGCTGCATGTATTAAATCTGCATTTAGCAAATTCTACCAACATGAGAGATTTCTATTTGAGGAAAATAAGTTGCGCGTCCCTCCTTGTAGTATGCGTGAGCTATTAGTGAGAGAGGCTCATGGAGGCGGACTAATGAGGAACTTTGGAATTAGTAAGACCCTAGGAACCTTAAAAGAGTATTTTTACTGGCCTAAGATGAAGCGCGATGTTGAGCGTATTTGTGAACGGTATCTCACTTGTAGAAAGGCCAAATCTAGGGTGAAGCCTCATGGATTATATACTCCATTACTTGTACCTAGTGAACCATGAGTAAATATTTCGATGGATTTTGTGTTGGGTTTACCTAGGACTAAACATGGTCAGGATTCTATTTTTGTAGTGGTTGATAGATTTAGCAAAATGGCACATTTCATTCATTTCATTGCATGCCATAAAACTAATGATGCCACTAATATAGCAGACTTGTTCTTCAAAGAAATAGTACGACTATACGATATTCCTAGGAGTATAATTTCATATAGAGATGTCAAGTTCTTGAGTCATTTTTGCAAGGTTTTGTGGGGTAAGTTAGGGACCAAACTACTTTATTCTACCACATGTCATCCCTAAACAGATGGACAGACAAAAGTGGTCAATAGGATCTTCACTCAATTGCTTCGTACCATAGTCACTAAGAATTTAAAATCATGGGAAGAGTGTTTGCCATTTATAGAGTTTTCATACAGTAAGTGCATTCATTCTTCTACTTCACATTCACCTTTTGAAATTATATATGGATTTAACCCACTAACGCCATTGGATTTGTTGCATTTTCCTATTAAGGAAAGAGTAGGTTTAGATGGGAAAAATAAAGCGGAATTGGTGAAACAAATAGATGAGAAAGCACATGAACACATATTACGAAAAAATAAGCAGTACGCTTCTCATGCGAATAAGGGCTGTAAATATGTGGTGTTTGAGCCTGGTGATTGGGTTTGGCTACACATGCGTAAGGAGAGGTTTCCGGCATAGAGGAGATCCGAGCTTCAACCTCGGAGAGATAGTCATTTTCAAGTCATCGAAAGGATCAATGATAATGCATATAGGCTTGACCTACCTGGTGAGTATAATATTTATGATTCATTTAATGTTTCTGATTTGTCCCATTTTGATGCAGGTGTCGATTCAAGGTTGAATTCTTTTCAAGAGGGAGGAGATGATGTGATCCTAGTAGCACCTAATTCGATCCAGAGCATAATTGATCCAATCCATGTACCAGTTGGACCAATTACAAAACACAGAGCTCAGAAGATTAAAGACGTTATGACAGCCCTAGCCCAACGTCATGTAGCTGAATTGAACAAGCATGTTCGAGACCAATTAGACTTTAAGGAATATGGTTCAAGAGTTATACATTTGACCCAAGTCATCGAGGAGCAGCATGGATCAGTTTCATTATTTAGGCTTATTTTCATTATACTATTATTTATTTACATGTATGGAACAAACGTGGATGCCCGTTTTATTTATTAGTTGTGTTAGTATATTTTTAATTATTTGTGGGTTTCAACATGGGCCATACATTTTTATGTATGGAGTTTGTTGGGCCTATTGTGTTGGTAAATTCGTAACAAACCGTGTTATATTGAGTTTTAATACGTCTTGAAGTGCTTGGGTATATTCTGACATCAACAGATGAATTTATCAGAGTTGCATTCTTTATAGGGTTCGAACGAGGTTCGTTAGTGTCATGTTTGTCAGTATGTTCGAATGAAAGCTTCCAGAAGACTCGCGTTCAATTTGCATTTGAAATTGCATTCGAACTAAAGTGTATAGAGACCAATCGTTCGAGTTACGTTCTTCATCACGTTCGGAAAAAACTGACCAGAGGCTTCGCGTTTGAGTCATGTTCGACGTGACGTTTGAACAGTTTTGTCGAACCTTTCGAGTTCTTCGCGGATTCTTCAGATGTAATAAGGCCCATGTACAACTGAGTTATTTTAGACGTATTTTTTGAAGCCTTTTTACCACAAGGAAAGCCCTACCTGTAAAGGAAAAAATATACTCTCTTTACTAGTGTTTGAAAAATATTACCATAACAGATTTTGCATTCAGTTTTCAACTCCTTTGAATAGCACCCATTTTTGAATGCTCAATCTCTTGTCTTATTCTTTGTGAGTGATCTTCTTGTTTCATCACCATCTACTTCAAACTTCGCCAATACCCTAAGCTTTCTGAGTTTTAAGGTGGAGATTTGTGTTCAGAGCTCGGATGCGTGAGTTTGCAGATTCAATTCTCTGAGACTTCAGATGTTTTGAAGAAAGCTGCTTGGCGCAGGCTTGGGGAGTTCCTCAGGTAACTAAAATAGTGGGAATAGAGACAGCAAAGTTGTTGTTTTGGGTCTTTTCACTATCTTTGTAAGTTTTTCTCATATAGTGGATTTGGGTGGTAGCCTATACTCGGAGTGATTTTTCTGTGAAAAAAGTTTCCACTTCGTAAGAAAATCCGCTTGTCTTTTGTTTACTTTCTGCAATTTATTATTTGTGTTTGGTGATTTACTGCAATTGACTTATTAGACTTAAGGGTGTTTGACATCTACACATAGATCTCTAACTTAGACGTTTCTTAGATAGAGTAGAATTTTTAATTTCCGCATATTACACCTATTCCTCCTAGGTTTATAGGGTCAAAATAATTGCAATTTTCAACATCCTCGCTCTCAGTATTGTAATTGCATTTATTCCGGAGCGTCAGAAAGTCATTTTTTAGAGAACCTTTACGTTCATTCCTAGCAAGAACCATTTAGATTTAGTTCTTTCATTTTTGCTACACCTACTAGTTCATGAGTGATTGTTAGCCTAATTTTAAATTTTGTGCACTTGAGAATTATATTGCTCTGTCTCCTATTCTTAGTCTAAAAGTTGAAAATGCATGGGAGACTGGTTTTTATCATGTTGAAATAATATAGCTAGGAATCTTCACAGGTTCCCAAGATCTTCAAGCAAGCATCGTCTTTTTACTCTTATTATGTTATTAGAATTTAGTTAGATTGTAAGAGGATGAAATTTTGGAGTATGCCATTGTTGATCACTGATAATCTGGAGTTTGATGTGTCATTATGGTCTGTGGTTGATCATCGCCTATATTATTTATAACTGGGTATCCATTGAGTATATAATGCTTTAATTATCATAATGGAGAGGAAGGGTGAGCTGGTTGCAAAATGTAGTATCATTTTTCACTGCATCCTTATGTAGGATCATTTTCACTCTCGCTTTTCTTTAATATTCTCACCAGTTGGCTATAATATTTCTTATGCTAAATTTCTTTTTGGCCCCAGTATGTTACTTATTTATGTTCATTTGTCTATCTTTTTTTCTTTTTTGCTTTTCCACTCAAATTATTGTGGCATGATCAGAATTTCATTTCATATAAGCATGAATATAGATATGTGTGATTTAGTTGACAAATGGTTTTCCTAGTTGGAATTTCTTGACCTTCCTTCATTAAAAAGATTTCAAATCTGTCAAATGTTCATTCAATTTATTGTCAATACCTTGTTTTCCCATTGGTCCTAGATTTGAACCATGTATTGACTTTTCATCCAAAACATCACCAAGAGTTGTCAATAACACGTTTCTAGAGGGTTTATGGGGATTTTGGAAGAGATTTTGATCTTATAAAATTAAGATTTGCGGTTCTTGGGGTTTAGAACACATGGAGGGGTCTTATTGGAATCAAACACAAGAAGGTTTTTATCATTTAGAGTCAGGTCTCAGTAGCCATCTTACTACATAGAAAGAATTTTAAAAATTAATAATAATTCCCAGGACAATCGACTGAGATTCAGTATGCATGTTAGAACATGAAAGACTCCTAGTTCCTTTCTGGGAGCACAAGAACCATCTTAAAGATATTCAAATTCTCGGGTGCATGATATTTATACTAAACATTTAAGATATGCATGTGTTTACTTGCCAAAACCTTAAAGCTTATGGAAAACGAGGGCTGTTCTCGATATAATGCCGTGTGATTGTTTAGTTTGCTGAATACCTATTACCTACATTAATTACTTGATTGCTACATACTCATAAAGCCAAGTTGATCCAGAATCAATGTCAATCTAGTGTGTTTGTGTTAGGATCTTATCTGTTTATTTATCTTTTTATTAGTTAGTGATTATTATTAAATAAATTATGAAAATTATTCTTCTAAGAGAGAGACTTGTTATCTCTTGGTGGTTTGGCAACTTCATAGTTGTTTCAGGAGGTTGTTAGTTCCTCGAAATATCAATATTTGGGAGGTTTGGATTCCCTCAAACGAACCCAATCTAATTTTTGATTATTTTCATTATGGACATTTGTGTCCGTAACAGTTTGCTTCCATGTGCTTTGTTTCAAGTTTATATTGAGCTTGATTTATCCATGATTGATGTTGCTGCTTGTCTTCTTGACATAAAAACATGTCACATGTACCATGAATAGTTGATGGTAGAATGTTGATATTAGGACAGAGACAAGGATTTGTGGTATGTAGGCTTGAGGGAGGTTTGTCAGTTTATGATAGAAAGATAGTGTTGGGGGCACACTGCAAGTTTGGCTGCGTGTGTTATTTTTTATTTTTTATTTTTTATTTTTTATAATTCAAATCTATTTAATATAAATAAGAATATAACCACAAGAGCTTCCTCTATTTACAAAATAGTTTTTAACGATAAGTTCTACCTATGATTTTATAACAATTGGTATCGGAATATACACAATCACTACGTTAGTATCCTCAGAATCACTCAGCTGGGTATGATAGGCTATTGTGGACGAGTTCATGTCGGTTTGTAACTTTTTTGTTGTTTAGAATTAGTTTATGATATTTTTTGGCATAGAAAATATCAATTGAAGTATGTGGTGATAAGCAGACTAGGCTGAGTAGGAAAAGGTAAACACGGAAACTTTTGTTCAGAGAAGTAGAATTCTGGAGTGGGAAGATTCTAAATTTAAAGAATACAAAGAGAAAAAAAAAGGGGCTAAACTCAATGATCGACAGAAGAAAGATGTGGCTTGTTTGATTGTGAATTGGGAATTTATGGGAGTCGTTCTTTGGGGACGTGACTTGGTGATGTAGGGTTAAGGATCTGATCTCTAGATTCTGGATTCTAATCCATTGGGTATGTTTCTTATAAGAGTCTTGGACAGCCGGAAATTTTATATGCTCCGCTTAAGCCCGTATATAATGATTTAGCGGCTGAATTTTCAATATTTCAAAACAAAAAAAAAAAAAAAAACTTATGGGAGTCGAATAATTTTGTGTGTTTAGAAAGGCATGTACACATGGGGTGACATATAATATATGGTGGGGAATACTAGAATTTGCAATCTATCTGGCTGTCTTGGCCTTGTAGGTGCCTGTCGTTGTCACCACCATTGAGCATGTTGACATTGTGCAGGCTCCTTGGTTTCAATGGCTTTATACTTATTCCTTTTTAACTTTTTTGGGTGCCGGATATTTACTATTTACTATTTCATTTTGAGAAGTTTTTTTAGGACCAAAGGGAATATATATGGAGGTTTGAGCTTTCCAGTTTTCACCCAATGAATAGCTGGAATCATCTAGTAGATATTAAAGTGTTAATTTATTATTTAATTAGTCATGAGTTTAAATCTTGAAAAATTGGCTATTGATTTGAAACAGTGTTTTAAAAATCAGATCAGTTATTGAATTGGTGATATAACAAGCTCAATGAATCACTAATTCCACCGGTTGAATTGGAAAAATCAGATGACATGATAAATAATTTTAATTAATTAATATTTATTAAAAAAATATTTATTTTTATTTTTTATTTGAATTTTTTGGGTCAGGAATTGGCCGGTTCGGCTCATTGATTTTGACCAGATTTAATTGATTTTTTTACACCTCAATTTTTAGGGTTCAACCGGATCATACTTATTTATGATCGGTTCAGTCGACAAGTCCAATATGATACAATCTATTTTTTTTATCTCATC